>JAHHUM010000028.1:0-37926 GCA_036173005.1 Crenichthys baileyi
TTTTTGATAATTTTCCTTAGAAGATATCAAGGCTACAAATTATTTAAAAAGGTTTAAAGGTTTAAATATGTGTCACGTGAGCACATGTATCAGAGCACAGCTTTCAGTGACCAGAGTTTAACTTTGCCTAAAGTTACAAGAAAAACAAATGCAGTTTGGAAAATACTCTGGAAAAACACAGACAGTCAGTCTGTGGAAAGGAGGGTTAATCTTATTGGGGAGCTCTATTTTAATAATGCAGCAGGTCAGCTGCGAGCTGCATGTCTGGTAAGCAGTTCCGTGCAGGCTGGCTAACAGAGCCAATAGCCCAGCTAATAAACCACCTAATGTCAGCGTGTTAGTCCCAGTGTTACTCTGTAAAAAAACTGAGAAGCAAAAATTGTGAAATATCTTAAGCTATGAGTACTTGAAAACTACTAGACCCATGCCCAGATACATTATTTTATTGCTTAATTTAAACAGCATAAAGGCAACTTCTAATACTATTGCTGTTATATATTTTTTTCATAATTATAGCTAGATTATTATATATGCATAACAACAGAGTAGGAGAACACAGATGTGTCTTTTAAAAGTCATTCTTCTTGAAATCTGTTAATGAACAGTTAATGAAATTCAGTTACATAGGCAGGAATTTGGAGATCATGCTACCTAGTTCATTAGCCAGAAATAACTGCTTTAGTTGCGTAGCGTGCCTTATTTAATGTCTCACTTTTAACTAGACTGCTTTTTTTTTTAAGTAGACAAATGGCCAAAAATCTTTGTTTAACCATGGAAAAAAATCATATACAGCTAACTGACAGCTCGCACCAGGAGGTGGGAGAAACAAAGTGTGGTTCTAAATTTGAACGCCCAAAACTATCTCGGGCAACTCACTACAAAACCAAAACCAAACAATTTAAAATGTTGGGTGTGTTGACACAGTAATATTTTTTTAAATCTCGTTATATCTTAAAACCAGAAAGTGACCCATGTCTAGGGCAGACCTGAGCATATTACAAGACCGTGAGCTATATCCACTACCCCACTCTGGTCATCAGTCAGTCAGTCAGTTAGTCAGTAATTTTCTACTACTTATTCCATAGTGGGTCACTGGGCAGCTGGTGCCTATCTCCAGCAGTCTACGGGCGAGAGGCAGGGAACACCCTGGACAGGTCGCCAGTCCATCGCAGAGTAACACACAAACAACCAAGCAGACACCCATTCATACACCTAAGGGCAGTTTAGAGAAACCAATTAACCTAACAGGTATGTCTTTGGACAGTGGGAGGAAGCCGGAGTACGAGGTGAGAACCCACGCATGCACGAGGAGAACATGCAAACTCCATGCAGAAAGACCCCCGGCCAGGAACTGAACCCAGGACCTTCTAGCAGCAAGGCAACAGTAAAAACTACCAACTGCGCCACCGTGCAGCCCACTCTGGTCATCAAAAAATTATAAATTAACCATGCAAATCTGAAAATGCAGCTTTTAATTTAAAATTAAGATTTTTATTTTATTTTATTATTATTTTTATTTATTTTATTTTTATTCTCTGCTTTCTCTGTTTGGGTAGCTACATTAGGAACAACGCAAATGTGTGGGCTTATGCTTAAAAGAAAGACTAGTACGGAACATAGAGCTTTTAACATTACATGAACTTCTAAGAAGTGCACAATTTATAGGCATTGCAGTATCAATGGGGGCATTTGCCATTTTGTAAAGGAGTGCTTAGAATGCAGTATTAGTAGGTAGTTATTTCAAGTTGTTTCTAGTGTGTCACAAATCCAACAGACTGGTCTATAAAGATTAGCTTAAATTAGTTTCAGTTCATGGACATGGCAATAATGCTGCCATAAGCTGACATGGAATGAAAGGAATTGCACAAATACACCATGCTAAAGTCTAACGGCTTAACAAAGAATGTATTTGGAAAAGTATTTTTTAGATTTCCGTTCTAAACTCTCATCACCTCAGAATGATATGACTCTATGACTTTGAAGAGAACACTGTTGCTAAGAGAAGGCAAACACCAGAGGGGTTTCCAACAATAAAATGGGCTTCTTGAAAATACGTTCCAAATCATGTTATGTTTGCAACTCTTGACACTTCTCTCCATAACAGAAATGGTTGCTGTGAAGTCAACACCTCCAAGAGGAATAGACAGCACACTGGTCAATTATCACCTGAAGTCTGCTGTGTGAAGTGCTATTGTTAGAGCCGCCATAAGACAAGCATTGACACGCACAGAGAACCCTGCAAGGGCAAATGCAACGATCAGGCTTTACTCAAAGAAATATGATAATGTTATTTGGAGGTGGACAGAGGGTGGACAACATCCAGTGTGTTAATTAACAAGAGAGACAGCTTTCCTTATCAATATGACATATTTTGTCCTCATGATTCGCCTAATACCTGTTGATCAAACACTGAGTGATTCTGCCAATCCTCTGAGATGACCCTTTGAATTTCTTAAGGAGATAAATTAAAGTCCTCCATTAAAATGTGATCAATGCCACAGAGCCCTCTGGCTGAAATGGGCACCACAGTATAATGAGGCAATAATTTAGCTTTACTGCTTGGTGAGCGAAAGATGGACATTCAAAAACAGCCTGGAGAGATTTTTAAATGTCAACCTGAGAAATTAGCCCCAAATGTGATTAATTTGGGGTTAAGTTAACTGAAGTTCTATTAAAAATAATTACCTTTTCTACTACCTTTTTAATGTAAGCTTTAAGGTTCTTACCTCAGATCAATAGAAAAACCTTTCTTATGATTTTACTATGTTTTTTTCTATACTGTTTCTGTTAATAAAACATTAAGTTGTGATTTAAGTTGAAATGGTTTGAGTTGCTTTGACTTGGAAAGCATGATCTGACCACATGGTAGCACCATAAGGAAGGTAAAAGACTATGACTTTTAGCAACCTAAATCTAGGTACATCAACAGAACGACCAGACAATCTTTCCTGTTTCTTGAAGATATTTAATGCCAAATGTTTTTTTCAGCTCTAATGGTGCATAGGGTGTTTAAGTGGTGCCAGCTATGGTTGAGAAGGTAAAACCAGAATCGTTTTCACACTTTGGTTGTGCAATATTGATTGGGTATTGTCAAATGTTAAGTATTCTAAAACGGACTTGACTGTGAATACTTATCAGATTTTTAAGCTGGCATATCTTTGGGCAGCATGGTATTCTTGCAGTATTAAGTATCAGAAAAGCTACATGAAGACAATGGAGGGCAATGGTCACCAGCATTTCACCTAATTTCCATAAAGAAAAACATAAGTACCTGTGAATTATTTAATACTGTAATTCAAGCCTGACACCCTACTGTATTCATGTTTCTTTGACCTAAGAAATGAGATATTTCTTGAGTTGCCCTGTTGTGTTGACAGATTTGGCTATAAACTATTGTTTAAATGGCAAGATTTTGGCTACGCAGTGATAGAGTGACAGATAGGATATAATCAGTCTGTACAGTCTGAGTAAATACTGTGACTGGGTAAGCTTTGGCTGCTAACAATGCTCATTTTGGTAAGATTTTGTGGTGCTGGTGGCAGAGAGAGAAGGGCTAAAGACATGCAGTAAAGGTCCTGAGGCTAGGAGTCGAACTACATTTGAGGGCGATTACCTTCTGAACATGGAGCGCCTGCTATGCTGCTACATCATGCTGCACACCCCAAAGTCTTTAAGCAATTTGGACTGCAGCAAACCTGTACTGGATAATTATTTACAGAACAGGGATTCGTAAAAATTTTACTGTATTTCTGAAAACCTAAGGTGTATTCTAAATGCTTTTTGACTGTAGAACCACCTTATAATTAGAGCGGAATTAACACTATGATTAGATTCAATCTGATTAGATTCTTTCAAACACAGTTTGCGATTTGTAAAATTGCTACTCTAGTTGTGAACTGCAGAACTCTCATCTCGTCTTGTTAGCTGGATTTAATATTACACCAGCAGTGTTCAGCATTCAGTGTGAGTTTTGCTATGCAAATGGACTTGTCAGTTATATGGTTGTTGACATCCAGGTTTTCTAATCGGGTCATTTGAAGCCCTGTGATGGACTGGTGAGCTGCCCATGGTGTATCCTGCCTCTCGTCCAATGAAATAAAACTATAAAGTTATAACTATAAAGTTATAAAATTATAAAGTTGACATAATAAAAAAACATTAAAACATAATACATAAATTGCAAAATGAATAAATAATGACATAGGAAAAGGAATATTTGACACAACTAATAATAAATAAGGTATTTTAACCAAGATAAATTGCTCCTATCTAAGTGCAGAACCTTAAGGACACTATATGTGTGAATACATTTAGCCTAAAAAATATATATTACATAGATTCCAGTTACATTTTATATTAGCTGTTCAAAGATCACTCTGTTTAAATTTAGATTGTTGCACAGATTTGTTATGATGACTTGTGGTGCAGACACCCCTGTGTTTTTTCCATATCTTACTACAGTGTTCCTATGACAAATTAACTGCCAAATCATTATAATTAACAGTAATAAAGGCTTGAAAACAGCAGTCTGTGTAATAAGTCTATATAATGTTTTTCATTTAGTCATGGAGTTACTGAAAAAAAAAAATAAACAATTCAATAATATTCTAATTTATTGAATATGACTATACTTACAAATTGGAATCTATCAAAATAATAATGAAACAAATAAATAAATAAATAAAATTCTGAGTTTCTGTGATAATCTATAGTCAAATTTGAAACTAAACAATAAATTTCCCATTCCAAACTAAAAAAATTAATAATAATTTCAAGCAAATATTTCCAGTTTAGCCCCTGTGGTGAACTGGAAATATTAAACATGTTTAAAGAGCATTCTGCCTCTTGCTCAGACAGGCATCACACGCAGTGGTAGATGGCGTTGGAAGACAATGCCAACAATAGGGCTAATTTACAAAAAAAAAAAAGAACAGCAACCTTATCTTCTTACACAGTTTTTGATTTTTTACCATTTGTACTGGGCCAATTAGTGGTCGACTAAAACGCTCCATTTCCCTGTTATTAGCTTTATTTGAAAAGAAACACCATCTCTCACTGTAGTAACATGGACGAGGATTAATCAGGAAAAGAAGATGGATGGGCAAACGGATAGATAGACAGATGGATTACATATTTTTTTAAATGCAGGGCTATAGTTCTTTAATAATTTTTTTGGGATTTAAAACCTAACCCACAACCAAATATGTAGCATTAAATTAACCCAGGCCTGGAATCAGTCCATATTTGATGAAGGAAAATCATCCAGATTGGGTTTATTTTGACCTAGCAGTGTAGTAGTAAACATTATAGTATTGTATAATATATTATATTAGCTCAGGTATATTGGAGAAGGGCTGTGTGTATAATAACAACAGTTTTATTGAGTGTTTAATACTGATTTATTCATTCATATCAAGTAATTATGTTCTGTGTTTACATTGCCCTTGTATTAGTCATGCTGTTATGTGGATCTATTGCATTATAAGGCTGCAATATTAAGCCGAAGACTTTCCTGTGAACACATCTATAATGAGGTCTATATTCATTGATGGTATACATTTGTTCTGCTGCCTTTTACAGAACACAGTAAATGCTTGACTGGATATTCTAAATCGTTTTATACCACATCTTCTAGGTTATGTTAAACCTTGGATTTGTGGAGTTATTTTTTTTCTCCTGTTAAAACTACAAACCTCATTTTTGATGCATGCATCTGTTGAACTGAAGCAAGATTTTTTTCATTCACATTTAGGATTATTTGATCAGTGTGGTAAGCAACAAAATGCAAATACATGACTGCAGGGAAAGCTGAAATGTAATATCCTCGTGTCATTAGAGGTTTACTTTAACAATAACAGCCCCGCTGAGCTGATTCTACATTCTTTTTATTATATTATCTGTGGGAGAAAATAAGTCTGCTACTGTCTAATCCACCTGAAGCTGCTTCTCTCTAAACTTCAGCTTTCATACTGCCACCTGCCCCAAATACATATGAATAAGAAGTCAGACTTCACAAAGGCAGCCTTGGCATGCATCAAAAGTTCTTAATAAGATACTTTACCTGCCAGGCCCCCCATAAGTGACTGCAGCAGCAGGAGTTTCCATAGCAACATCATCTTCAATTTTTAAGGGTGTTTTCACATCCAATTACAAATGTATGGAATACGATTTGCACTTCTCTCTTTTGCCAATCTGCAGAAGAAAAAGAAACCAGGTGAGATTTATTAAGGTCTTTTTAAAAGCAACTTCAAAAATAAGTCGGGCCTGACTTAGAAAACAAGAGGATAGCCAGAACTTACTCAAACTTAAAAAAAATGCGATGCTGATCTAAGGTTCAAAGTTTAAGAAAAACAAAATCTCAAAAGAATCTCCTTGCTTAACAGTTTGGGACAGTTGGGACAGAAAGACGAATTGCAGACAATAATTTCCATATCTGCAGCAACACAAGTGACAGAGCTGCTTTAAAAGCCATTTGAAAGCAATGCCAAAACTTAAATGTATACGTTCTCATAGTATTGTTTTTTATGAATTCCTCCAACTTACATGCTAAAAAAAGTACAAAACCCCAGCCGCTGTCAAATGGAAAGCACTAGAGAATTTCACAACGCACTGGGAATTTTTTCAACACATTCTGCATCACCAAGGAGTAACGAGTGAAAGTTAAAAGTTTTCCAATAAGCAAGAACTTTATATGATAGACCTCAAGGAAAGAAAAGAGCCTGAAATTTAAAAAATAGGCTAAGGTGAAATCTGTTGCATTTAAAAAATACATGTATTGAAATATATGTACTGCATACATTAACATCACGTGTCTTTTAGAGTAATTCACTGAGACACATAACTTAAGTGACTTTGGCTGTTGTTCAGTCTGTAAATTTCTAATTTCCAGAGTATTCTGCAGCAGATTAAAATAATATCCCAATCTGGCAAATTGTGAATAATTAGATGTTTCAAATATACAAAAGTGTTGACATGTAGTCCTGGCCTGGAGTAATATCTCATAAACTGTAAACTGTTTTAGTTACCGAGAGAGTTCTCCTCGTATATATTGGTTGCCCCTTGCATACCAGCACAAGGCTTCACTTCAGATGCTAGAAAACAACTGAGTGAGCTGATACCAGATTTAGAGAAAAAACATCCAGTCTCATCATTGTTCTTGGTGATTTTAATTGTGCAAACCTCTCCAATGAAGTTACCAAATACAGACAGCTCATTAAGTCTAGTCCCAATCTTGAAACTTCAGCCACTGATTTAAACCTACTTACTTAGGTGGTGACATCATACATCAGTTTCTGTGAGGACATCTGTACAGACCAAGACCTGCACATACAATTACAATAAACCTTGGTTCACTTCTCATCTGAGGCAGCTGTGCAGGGATGAGGAAGAGGCTCACAGCAGTGGGGACCGAGCCTTGTACAAGCAGGCCAGTAACAAACTGACCAAGGAGATTAAAGCAGTGAAGAGAAGCTACAGCGAGAAGCTAAAGAAAAGCTTTTCAGATGGAGACACTTCTGCTGTTTGAAAGGGTTTGAAAAACCTGACTACCTGCAGGAGAACTTCCCCCAACCCTGAGCAGAATCCCCCCGCTCTGTCGTAGCGCTTGACATCACGTGCCTCGATCTACAGGACCTCATGATGGTTTCTGAAATGCTCTTGTCTAACAGGTCACCCAGAGACTGTTTGCCATGGGAGACCCTACCAGTGGCATTTAAGCCCTGGACAACATAGCCTCTAGGATTATTCAACCATTCAAACACCTCCACCATGTTAATGTGACGGTTCACAGAGGATTCAATGAAGTGACTGTTCAAAAATTTGGATTCATATATAGACCTGGAAGAAAGAGTGTAGCTCTATTTCAAGTCTTATGACCTACTGTGATTTGCACTGTTGCCTCAAAGCTAAAAGGTCACCGGTTCAAATCTCAGCTGGAGTCTTTATGTACATATTCTCCCAATACAAGGCAGTGATTTTTCTGGGAGTTCAGAATTATCTGCCACAGTCCAAATGGTTAATGTTCAGGTTGACAGACTCTACATTTCCTTTATGATTGTGTGTGTTCGTGCATGGTTGTTTGTCTTGTGTCTCTCAGTGTTGCCGCTGTGATGGACTAGCAACCTGCCCAGGATGTACCCCACCTCTCTACCACGTTGACTGTAATGAGCTCTGGCTTCTCTGAACAGGATTAAGTGAATATTACAAATGGATAAATAGGAAAAATAACAATCTGATGTGCATTAAAGAGATTCACAGCATTCCAACATTTGTTTGATTATGTTATTATGAACGTGCAGTGAAATGCAATGTCAGTTCATTTTTCCAAAAGGTCATTATAGTGTCATTACTTAATGTAGGTCTTTTTAAAAAGTGCCCTGGTGCATCTTCTGAAATTAAATCTATAATTAAAAGTATATTATTTCACCTTGATCTGTGTTGAGGGATATATTATGGTTTGAGTGGCATGTATGGGGGCAAGCGGGAGTGATTTGCAAGCTGGTTGTGAGAGATTTATTCACCATTGACCTTGAGTTAGTTGACATCTATTTGGAGCCATGGCTGTTAATGCCATAAGCATGTATCAGTGTTCAGTGTTAACTCACTTCACAGAAATGTTTGCCCTTTGTTTGCAAAATAGCTCAAACCCAGATTGGATCGAGAGTGTCTATGAATGTCAGTTTGAAGTGTTGCCACAGATTCTCTAAAGCGTTTATTTCTGGACTTTCCTTCCATTCTAACACATGTGTATGCTTTAATTTAAACTGTTCAATTGTATCTCTGGCTCTATAGTTGAAGGTGAACCATCACCAAGGCCTCATTGCTTTAGTAGTTTTTAATATGATTTCCTATTTTACAATCCAATCTGTGTTTCCTGTCCCTTCTAACGATATCATCCTCACAGAATGATGCTGCCACCACTATGTGGCACTGTGAGAACAGAATGTTCCTCACATTCTCCCACCTGAACTTTGGATCTCTGCATTGCTCCAGAGTAATCATGGATCCGTATGGCTGCTTGCCTGATTAATGCTCTCATTCCCCAGGCTATTAGTTTACATTGATTGTCAAGCTTTGGTAAGTTTGCTAATGTTCAATGTTCAATTGTGTCATAAGATGTAATCAAGTTCTGAGACCTAAATAGAACAGCTGTATTTGCTTTAAATTTAGGATGCTCACATTTGTCAGATTTTTATTTGTAAAAATAAAAATTTAAATGTCATATTTCAAATTCCCAATTGTGCCTTGTTCTATTACATATCTATCATACATCTACCAATCAAGCATAAAATATATTTTTTTGGTACATCGAGATGCAGACGTGGACGATTCTAGACTAACTTAACAGTAATTGATCTAATTTTGAGGAATGGTAAAGGTGAAAATTGGAAGCATGACAGTTCAACACCCAAACAATTTATGGTGAATACATAATTCAACCTGGAAAGACTCACAAAGGAGAGAAACACAGAGATGGCAATTAGAGAAGTTTAGCTGATGCTTGTTTTCTTTTGGCGCTCGGACCCCAGTGGAAGAATTGGATGCTGATGATGGCATGAGCTTGAATAAACATCTTAGGGTTAGAATTAGAGAAGTCTTTCTCCCGGGATCCTTATACTGGTGGTGGAGTGGAGGCCTGAGGAGATAAGGGAGTCGGAAGGAGCTTGAAGCCTGATGGTGGAGATAGGGTGGAGGAGGGTCGAAGCTCAGCTAAAGAGCAGGAGATTCTGCATATGAAGATCTTTTAAAGTGAAGCCCAGAGGAATGATTGGCTGAAGAGGAATGTTGAACAGGAGCTGATTGGTTGGAGCGGAGAACGTGGTGGAGTAGTTAGACGGAGCAGGAAGTTGAGGTGAGTCTTCCAAGTTGAATATTCGTCAAAACTCCATCATCACATACTCCCCACCCAGCAATCATTGCACCGAAGGGAAAATGACTTAGGCAAGAGCAACGCCATATTCAGGCTTTGTAAAAATAAAAGGAAATATTTTGAAACACGACAAAACATCAAATCAAATCTGGCCTCAAACAACCTAGAATGGTCTGAGCTTAAAAAACATTTCACAAATTAAGCAATTTACATGTAGCGTTTTCAATGTATTGTACAAATACACTCAAAGTGAAGAAACATATGTGGAAATGCATTGGAAAATTAGATGCATTAACAAAGCAAATCTTTCTGTAAAACCTTGCTCTGCAGCACCACAGACTGATAAGAATAGGATTAAAATATTCCCTAACTGTGAATCTAAACTGGTGACTAAGTTTTTAATGGTGTGATTGAAAAAGACAGGATATAAAAAGCAAACTGCAGATTACTCAGGTTCTGAGTTTTTCAAAGAAGAATACAGATTAAGTTTTGAAAAAGGATGTCAAAGGCTGAATCTGAAGCAGTTGTTGTAAGGATTAAAACAATAATAAAAAGCAAGGAAGGAAATCTTCTTTTAGCAGATCTCCCCTGGGACACAAGCAGCAGTAATCTATCATATCCAGTGGTAAAGAGATTTAGACTTTGAGGAATGTTTCTCAAAAACATCTAAAAAAAAACCAACTATGAGAAATTTCCTTTCACAAAGAAGTGAAAAAGCTCTTTTATTCCCCCCCTGCAGAAATTAGAGACAGCAAAAAGTTTTGAAACACAGCAAAAAGTTAGATAAAACTACTGAGAAACACATGGAAGAAAGCATCGGAAACTGTTTGAGTAGGGCACGCTCTCATTAATCTCAGATTCTCTACCTTCCAGCTCTGTCTTGTGTCTCCACCTACAGAGGAGAGCTCTTTTATCTCCATACATCACATGGAAGCTTGTCAGAATCTGTCTCAGGTGCATCAGAAGTTCAAGGCTTTGCCTTACTCCTAGAGAGTGTTTTATGAAATCACTAAGGCCTGTGACTTTTGGGCTAATGTGTACTTTGTCTATGCTATTAGATGTCCTTTTAACATTATACATCAGCATTAAAAGATTAGTTGAAAATGGAACCCCTAAGCCAAGTATATTTCTACACATATAAAAAAATAATATATACAAAACAACAATTTCAAATCCATAAGTTGAAAATTTTGGTTTTGATACATGTTATTTGAGTTTATGATCTCTCTGCAAATTACACTTACAGTAAAATCCTTTCAGTATTATGTCTCATTCAATGTTTGGACTGATTGTGACATTGACAAACCACTAAAAACATGCATATAAACCTAAAAGGAGTCTTCTAGTGTAAAACATAGAAGGATCCACTAAATTCAATGACAGTTGCTTCATGCATGATAGGAGTAAAGAAGACTTCACACATGGACCAAAAGGTGTTGAAGTGGGGCAGCTGCTCAGGCATTCTACTATTTAGTGTGGTTGTTATTTCATTGTCAGTCAGTCATTTTCTACCGCTTATTCCATAGTGGGTCGCAGGGGAGCTGGTGCCTATCTCCAGCAGTCTATGGGCAGGAGGCAGGGTACACCCTGGACAGGTTGCCAGTCCATCACAGGGCAACACACAAACAACCATGCACACACTCATTCATACGCCTAAGGGCAATTTAGAGAGACCAATTAACCAATTAAGACTCGTGTCTTTGGACTGTGGGAGGAAGCCGGAATACCCAGTGAGAACCCACGCATGCAAACTCCATGCAGAAAGACCCCCGGCTGGGAATTGAACCCAGGACCTTCTTGCTGCAAGGCAACAGTGCTACCAACTGCGCCACCATGCAGCCCGCTATTTCATCGTGCTACATTTAATTTTATTTGGCTTGTAGGTCATTGAAAATTCCCTCTATAAATTACTAAAGCAAATCAAATGAATTCTTAGCCTCATTCCTGCATTTTGTGCACTAAGGATGTAACGAGATGTCGGGCCACCAGATACTGCAATATTGAAACGCCACAGTTTTTCCTGTCAAATTGAGGTCTGTCTTGCTGCCAGTGTATGACTTTGTCTAGAAAAGTAAGTCTAAACCTTGATTATGCACACCATGCATGAAGATGTGTGCTTTAAGCACTGTTATGTCTATGTGTGTGACTTTTATTTTGAAAAACAGAATCCAAATAGTTTGAAAGTTATCCTGTTGCATGCTGCTAAAAACAATTGCTTGTTTCGCTAACAGTCAGCTATAAAAACACTGAAGATGCCTCCACCATTTATAAATCATTTTTTGGCAGCATTGTGGGTACCCTGTAGAAAAAACTAACAGTGACATCCAACAATTTGTGAACACTGTGGGAAAATTGGCTAACTGTTGCCTGCTAATAACCCTAAAGTTGGCTTCAGATTTGTTTCTTCCCATCAGCACTAAACGGCTATTTTGGCTGGTGTTTAATGATTCTGGGTTGCATCTGAGCATCTATACTTCATAGTTTAAAATGCTTAGACTGATTGAACCTGATCTGGATACATCTGCACCAAACAAATTCTGTCAAACATTGTTTGAGATTTAAGAAATGTTTAATTTTATTTGTAATTAATTATTAATCTATATTATGTTTGTGATTGAGTTACTGAAATAAATGAACATTTCATTATTATTCAAATTTATTGAATATGACTTCACCCTTAAATTGCAGCATCTCAAATTGACTTTTTATTTAACTTATTGCTTGGTTTGGATTTATTTTGAGGGGATAGCAAATTTACACTTTACACTGACTACTTTACATTGTATCAAATGTTTAGTGTTGTCCCTTAAAAAGATGTCAAATATTTACAAAAATTATCTCTCTCTTTCTCTCTCTCTCTGTCTCTCTCTCTCTCTCTATCTATCTATCTATCTATCTATCTATCTATAGATATAGGACCTTTTTACAATGGCTCTTAATTTTGGGTAAAAATTGTATCTATAATATAACATCTAAATATGGATCAGCTTTTCGTGGAATAATTGCATTGAATTTCTACAACAGAATGACACTAAAAGTACTAGTAATATTTTTTAGATCAATGTTTGTACTCATCAGGAAACCATGTTATTTTTTTACATCATTTGCGCAATTATCACCCCTTAGAAGAAATTGTATCCATTCTCTTTTTTTCCAAAATATTTATGTTTTTCTTTATTTTAAAACATAAAAAGAAATAAAAAATGAGTGTCTTTAAAAATGACAGCACATTTCCTATGATAGATCTTTAACAAAAATTGGAAGTTGTCTTTTTTTTAAGGTCATCTAACATTGGCAAGTTTATTTAGCTGGACTGTGAGCAGATTTGGCTCACAAAGGTTGCAGACTCCTGGTCTAGAGTTACAGCTAGATTTAAAGCTGTTTAAGCTTATTCTAATTAACAATAACAACACTATCAAAAATTCTGGCAGTGCCTATTTTTTCCCAATCATATGCTTTTATGCTTTGAATCCACTTAGCTTGTTCAAAAAGAGAGAAAAAAACCCCATGTACATTACCAATTTTTGCAGATGAGACAAGTTTACTAAAAATCGGCATTCATCCAAATTTCGGAGCTTGGATTTCTGGCATATATTTTATGGCACGAAATTCTATGATAAAAAAATTATACGTTTTTCTGCTTGGTCCCCTTGGTCTTACTATTCTGATGATTCTATTCTTGATTGTTTTTCAAATAACTGGTTGCCAGGAATCTAGGTGTAATAACAGAGGGACTTACATTACATTCTTTTTTTCATTCTTGTCTTTTCCAGTTTAATACAATCCAAGAATCAGCTTTTTAGTCACTGGATGCCTAGTTAAACAGATATCAGTGATTGTTTCTTGATTCAAACTCCTGCTGCTACAGTTTTTGTAGGTAAAATGAGACATAAACCCACCACAGAGTACTTGGCACCTTCTTAGATTTAGTATTGACTTTAAAATTTTGCTTCACATTTTTATACTATTAAATGACTAGTCATTAATCACGACCACTGGGATCTGCACATACTGCCCTGATAACTATTACCAGGTCAGAGAACAGGACAAAAAGGTGTTGGGTCTATTCCACATTTTTATGTAGCTCTTTTAAATGAACTCAGTAAAATATCTCTCTAATGGTCTTCAAATAATTTCTAAAAATGTTCTCTGTGTAAAACCCTTTAGTAACATCTTATATATTTATGTAACAATTTGTTCTTGTTAACTGCCACTGTAACTTTCTTGCTTTATTGTTTCCTGTGAAACACGTAAGACTGTAGTTTTGCCCCTAACCTACAAATAGTTTATTTTGTATACACATCCTCCTACCCTTAATAAACAGAGCAGATCATTAAAATGTATACACCCCGTTGCAGGTTATTGAAATATGATATGTACCTTACACAATTTAACTGAACATTCAGTATCCCTAAGCTCAGACTTGTCATCCAGTATTGACTTATTTACATTCTTTAGCTAAGGCAATAGTTTGCAGAGAGGCTGCAAGATTTCAGGATGAACCCAAAATGCACAATAACCTTTACAGGTGAAATTAATGTGACCTTCTCTAAACTTTTGAATGCACATGTCCAACTGTTTAGTGTTTCAGCACTTTTTGCACAACAGGTGTTTGATCCATGAATCAACCAACACATTTCCTGGTTCAATCAGAATTGGTATTTAAACAGTACTCCTTATCATGCCGTTCACATTCTGACATCATGAGACCAAGACAACACCCAACACCTGCAGTAAAATTTTAAAATCAATAAGGCTGCGAGGACTCTTACAGCCACACCTAAGTAATTTCTGGTTAGCACTGGCTGCGCTCAACATGTGACAATAATCTCCTGTATTCTGCATATAGCTCTGGAGTATTGCTGCAGGATAGAGGTAGTTTGTTCCAAAGAAAACATTAAGACCTGACAAACATCTCCTGCATTCTGAATGCACAGTATGGAATAGATGCAGAATACAGGATATTGATGTCATGTGTATGCAGATTAAAGGTAGCATCAGTCTGTATTCTACATAAGCCTGGACTATGGACTACGGCTATAAGACAAAGGTTGGTTCACATGCAATGGTTGACATACAAAGAAAACATTCAGACCTTACAGTAATCTCATTGCAGGTCTAATAAAACCAAACTGAAGCTTACTTTTCTTCAGATCGAACTGGGTTTTCTTAAGGTCGATGAAATTAAGAACAGTTACAAAAGCCAGTCAATTTTCCCTCAAAACATTCAGGTGTCTGCTAGAAATCTGAAGATGGATTTCCTATTTTGGCGTCACAGTCAGTCCAAGCTTACCTCCAATTAACGTAATGGATGACTTTACTTGGAGAGAATTAGTTCTGGAAGAACCTAGTGAGAGTCCAGAATTAAATCTGACAGATAATATGTGGACCATCAAAAGAGTGCTGAAGAAAAGAGATGCCCTGAAAGTCTGATAGATTTGAAGAATTATTCCTAGTTTCATCAGGTAAATACTATCGACTCAAGATGTAGGATGCTGACCCATCCAAAGTCCAACCAAAGACAAAATGGACCTGATCTTCAATCACAGGTTTTATGTGCCTGAAAATGATTAAAGAGGTATGTTTATCCATAATCATTTATTTTGTTGAATGATAGGACAAATGTGACATTAAAGTTGGAAAAAGCTCTGAAATGATTAATAATGGTTGCACCGATTACAAAAAAAAAAAACTTTTCAACAATGGTGTGTGGAGCAACTGTTTATTAGCTTAAAAAAATAAATAAATCTGAGTTCATTAGATATAAAGAGCTACTGCCCGTGGGTTTCTACATCTTCTTCAGAACTATCTGACAGAGAGCATACTCATCTGAATCCATGTGCAAAGACGGAGAGTCATTGGGGAGGAATAATCCCTTTAGAGAGAACAGACCATACTCACAGGACTGAAGTTACTCTTGGTAACTTAGTTTCCCTCCAGTTGTAAAATCTATTTTTAAGGTATCAAAGCCTAACTTGAACCCTCCTGTGCGACCCCTTTCAACTGGACCTGATAAAGCATCCTGGGCAGCTAAAAGATAACACACCGCAGAAGGCTTTACAAAGTTGCTCTTGCCTATTGTTGCTGTAATCCATTTAGTTACTTGATGCCAGGAAAAATGGAAGTTGATAAATGGTCGGACTACACAGAGCATATCCAGCAGTGCTTTGTTAACAAAGGAATCAGGCTGGTCTTCCCAAAGCTTGTTACAGCTATGAGAAAACTTATGACATATATATCTTTATACCTAACACAAACATTGTCTGAAATAAGGAAATAAAATGAAAATTTAAAAAAGCTATGCCTGACACCAAATGAACCTTATTACATTATGTCACACTGCAACCTCAAACTTAAATGTATTTTATGGGATTTTACATGACAGACATGTGGAGGGAAAATCATACATGGTTTCCAGGAATGCAGCAAACAGGACAGGGAGAAAGTTTTGCAAAGGTTTAAAGCTGGGTTAGGTTATACAACAATATCCCAAGTTTTAAATCAGAATCAGAATCAGAATCAGAATCAGCTTTATTGCCAAGTTTGTACATACAAACAAGGAATTTGACTCCGGTACACTTTGCTCTTTGGTTTTTGTTTTTGCACTACAGAATATACATATCTACAATGTACAATATACACATATATAAATAAATAAAAAGGTGCATTTGCAACATCTGTATGCTGTTGTTTTGTACTCTATTGAATGTTCAACAGAGAAACAGCCTGGGGGAAGAAACTGTCTCTGTGGCGGCTGGTTTTAGTGAACAGCGCTCTGTAGCGTCGGCCTGAAGGCAGAACTCTAAACAGTTTATGTGCAGAGTGTGTGGGGTCTGCAGAGATTTTAGCAGCTCTTTTCCTGACCCTTGACCTGTATAAGTCCTTGATGGAGGGAAGGTCAGTCCTGATGATTCTCTCTGCAGTCCTGATTATTCGTTGCAGTCTGGACCTGTCCTGTTTTGTGGATGAACCAAACCACACTGAGATGGATGAAGACAGGACAGACTGAATGATGGCAGTGTAGAAGATGACCAGTAGCTCCTGTGGAAGGTTGTACTTCTTGAGTTGCCTCAGGAAGTACAGTCTCTGCTGGGCCTTCTTTCGAACAGTGTCTATGTGTGAAGACCATCTCAGGTCCTCAGAGATGGTGGTTCCTAAGAACCTGAAGTGATCCACAGCCGACACGGTGTTGTTGAGGATGGTGAGGGGGGTGTATGGAGGTGGTGTTTTCCGAAAGTCCACCACCATCTACACAGTCTTGAGTGGGTTTAGTTACAGGCAGTTCTGACTACACCAGTGTATCAGGCGATCCACCTCCTGCCTGTATGCAGACTCATCACCGTCCTGGATCAGTCCAATGACAGTGGTGTCATCTGCAAACTTAAGGAGTTTCACGGACGAGTCCGCTGAGGTGCAGTCATTTGTGTACAGGGAGAAGAGGAGTGGGGATAGAACACACCCCTGGGGGGCACCAGTACATAATATCTCGAAGAGCACTGTTTCATCCATCATCCTGAAAAGGAAAGAGTATGGTACAACTGCAAACCAACCAGGAAATGGCCATCCATCTAAATTGACAAGTCATGGAGGTGAGGATTAATCTGAGAAGCAGCCAACAGGCCTGCTGTAACTTTTGAGGACCTGCAGAGATTGACAGCTTAGTTGAGGGAATCTGTAGTCAAGCCAACTATTAGTTTTTAACTCCACATATCCTAAATCTTTATGGAAGAGTGGCATGAAGAAAGGTTTTGTTAAAACAAGCTGTTAGAAACTGCACTTTGTGGAAGTAACTAACTAATGCACAACACACTGAAAACAGTACAGTGATGCATGGTGGTGGCAGCATCATGCAGCCGGAATGCTTTTCTTCAACAGGACATGGAAGTTAGTCAGAGTTGATGGGAATATGGAAAGAGGTAAAACAGGACTGTTCGAAAAAACTTGTCAGAGGCTGCCAAAGACTTGAGACTGGGGTGGAGTTTCACTTTCCAACAGGACAGCAACCCTCGGCCACAGCTACAATGGAATTGTTTAGATAAAAGCATGGTGGCTTAGACAGGCCTGGTCAAACTCCAATCCTACATTCTGACCCAATGTTGTTTTATTTGTACAGTTGGAAAACCTGTAGTACAACACCATCATTGCTACCCATGGTAATATTGTAGTTAATAGGGGGGGTTTAAGCTGATATTCCTTTTTTCCCTGTCATAATTTGCAGACCGTTTATGCCATAAATCAAGCATCAGATATTATAGGTGTACTATAACATGGCACCCTTTACTGAAGCAAAATGACTGATGATACACTTGGGCATAAGTGGAATAAGTAACCTGTATATTCAGTCAGCAACAAATTACCTGGAAATTGTAACACTGACTCATTTTCACCCATCATCGAGTTAGCAGAATCTTCCATGCACAAAATAAGCACATAAAAAGCCTTTTCTGAATGCCTGGTGGTTGAAAGGTATTACTGGCTTTAAGAACGCCAACAGGATATGAGATCAAGGGAAAGGAAATACTGGCTCTCTAAAGTTTATGCACCTCCTCTAAAAGTCTAGGTTTCTTAGACAATTTCTAAACTTTTTCCACCTTTAATTCTACATGAATCGTGTACAAATTTAAAACCACATTTAGGGGGTAAAAATAAAAAAACACATTCAATAACCTGACTGCATAAGTGTGCACTCCTTTAAATTGTTGATATATGTTTTAATTAAATTTCCGCATTACGTCTTCAGGAGTTCACACTTGCCATCAATTCTAGTCAATATGATGAACCTTAACAAAACAAGTTGTGCTGTTACGATATTCCTTACATTTGCTTATTTGCACCCTTCAGCTTAAAAAACCCCAGAAATAATCAAAGTTTACAAACATATCAGCCAGGAGAAGAGATCAAAAGAATTCCATGCCAGATGTGTGTGTGTGTATGTATATACATTATATATATATATATATATATATATATTATATATACATTTTGCACAGAAAAAGGGCTTTTGTCAAACGTTTTTTTTCACCATGCAGGTCCCACACGCTACTGTTTGCACGTTGGTCCTGCACACCACAGTTACATGAGAGGCTGTGTATAACCAAAATGTACAGCATGTCCATAATGAAACATAGCGGTGGCAGCATCATGATTTGTGGTTCCTTTTTTTAAATGAAAATAGTGTTTACGTCTGGAGAATTAAATTATAAAAAGTTCCAAATACCATTCTGTTTTTACTCAAAATATTCAGCTGTCTGCTCAAAAGCCAAAGATGAAGAGGGCGTTTCAGCTTTCAGCATCAACAACTTGCAAATCAACAAAAAGAATTGTGTCACCAGAAAAAAAGTGGTCCTCCCATTTTGGAATATCTGAAAATCTTTGGCAAGGTAGAGTTGAAAAACCGCCAGGTCAAGATGTGACTTGATTAATAGACTCCTACCAAAAAAGACTGAATGCTGAAATTGATTTAAAAGCTGTATAAAGTTTTGGTTCAATTGTGTGCAGAGGTATGCAACCAGGTTATTGCCTTATTGTATTTTTTACATTCCTCTGGAAGATCCCTTTGTTTTCGTACATGATATAGGTCACTGTTGGGACCCAGCCATGAGTTACAACATTAAAGGCCAGTAAGAAATATTCTGGAACTTTCAAAATAAATTGCATTAACCTACTTCCAGCATAGCCAGGAACAGGAACCAGTGGGGTAACAGCAGATTTCCCGTGACGTCACCGTTTGAATCAAAACCCCGCATTCCAACAAAGAGACCTCTTCCACGCAGGTCCCCAGCGGAACTGGAAGGAGGGACACACAGCGCGCTAATGTCTCCTTGCTGGCAAGCAGACATGACTCTTCAACTTGGATCCAGAGTGACTATGATCACATGCAACAAAGTTAAGTAATGATTTGCTGTTCGAGTATCTGGCATTTATTCATACAAAGGGTGTAAAGAGACGAGCTTGACTTGAAGCAGCCCTCATCGAAGCGGATTTCCCCATAGTTCCTTAAATATTATTTTAATAAATAAAGGCAGCTAATTAAACACCATTAAGACCCATTGTCCAAAAGGTTTGGTTCTTATTCAAAATAATATTTCCTTAAATATTTTAATTAAGAAATGCAGCTAATTAAACACAGTTGAGAATTGGTCATCCAGAAGGTTGATTTTATTCAGCAAATCGTTCTGTAAAATGTTGTTTTAATAAAATAATGTTTTATCTGATCTTGCATTGTGAATGGTTATTTGAAGGTATACCAATTATTGCCTAAGTTGGTTCCAAGACTAACTTAACATCATTTCCAGATTCTTCAAGATAATCCTTCGTTCTCAAACATAAATAACATTGCATGGTAATATTGCATCACTCTTTCGGTCATGGTTTTCAACCGTCTTCGATTCATTTGTTAATATTGTACATAGCCCATTAGTCTTCCTTATTCTTTCATTCTGCTTCGTAGTTTAGTTGGGTTGTTCTAGTGTAGTAAAGAGTTTGTTGATTGAAATATGTTTGACTTTGAGTTGACTTATTTTTGTTAATAAATTGTTGTATTTTAAGAAATTGTGTGGATACATTCTGTATGTGTACAGAGTTTTGCTGTTCAATAATGTCAGAGCTTGGCTCATCCCTTTCAATATTGTCCTAATACCACTTATTGGGCTGGTATTCACAGGACAACCCTTAACAGACTGAAATATTATTGAATAAAATATTAAAGTATTAATATTAAAAATTAAAAACTATATTCATATTCATAATCACAACAGTCACATCAGTGGTGGAAGACGTCTGTAAATGAATTATTATGGTCTCAGATTGTTAATTCTAAAAAAACTTGCAATTGTGACAGGGGTGTGAGAGATTCTAAATAAGAGGGTACTAATATTTTACTAACTTACAAATAACCTTTTACGCTGAAGGGGGAATAAAAAAATAACTAGAACTCTTATGATGAAATTACTCAAAAATCTAACAAAATAAAACAACAAATCAACTTTCCATTAAAATAACACCAAGTAGCCCCTCCAAATTTGGCGATGCAGAGATCTGTCCGAAACCAATCTGTTACAAATGCTGCTTTTAATAGAAAACTAATGCGTGTTTGTGTTCAGGAGGTGCAGAATCACATCTTGAATGAAATTAGCTTGACAGCAGATAACATGTTTGGCTAATCTGCTCTGGTCAGAAGAGATCTGAGTCAAGCAGAACCAGAACTGATCAAACAGACCAAAACTCCCTTTCTAGCAGATGCAGCCATCAGGGTATATGATATGAGCCTCATTGGTTCTAACATACACAAGCTACTCGTTGCCTGCTGTGTTCCATTTGACGCGCAGACACTCCTCTAGAGGAGAAACTGTAAGGTATTTCTAGTCAAACAAAACAGAAAAAGAAAGCATGCGAATGAAATCAGCTCCTGTTCACATGCTGAGAAAATAACACAAAAATATAAATATAACCGGCTTTTGAGCTGCTCAGGGAGAGGCGTTCACAAAGTCACTATAAACATCATGAAAAGAAACTTGATACATTTGTACAGTTAGATGTTGCAATATCTAGTATCTAGAGTTTTTAAGATAAACCACATTTGTCTACTTTGGCTTCATCTCTGTTTAGCAAACACATCTCTGGGGTATACTTTTTTTTTTTACTTATGAAGTTAAAGGATTAAAAATTATAAAATCTACTAAAAGCCAGATAATTTGTGCATTAAAAACCTACAACTGGCAAAGTGTAAGCAGGTAACAAAACATCATCAAATCATATGACATTAACAATCCTTGGGGGTTTACTGGTAAGAGCTTGTTCTAATCCAATCTTTCTAATAATCTAAAAATGAATCTATGAATCCTTCTAAGCTGGATCCCTGGTATAAAACAGTTTTCGTCCAAACTTTCAAATACTAATAATGTTTGGCTTTTACTGGTATGAAATAGTTGTATTACAATCCTTCTAAGAAATCTAAAAATCTATGAATCCTTCTAAGCAATCTAAAAGTCTATTATGTAAAAAGAGGATAAGAAGAAAGAACGACCGAGGTCAACCGACTTGTCGACTGTAGTGTGAACATCTCGGGCTTTCATAGTAGGGTTTCATAGTAGAGTGTATCAATTTCATACATTTCTGGTGATGATTTCTTACACTTTCCAAACTTTCTGCCAAGGCGTCATCGGATGGGGAGACAGAGCTAATTTGCCTTGTAGCTTTGGAAAAACAAAAAGAAAGAAGGTGCATATAAGACCATTAAACCTGACAAGGGGAATACATCCATCAGCGTGGTGCAGAGAGGGGCAGTCACGGCTCGTTCCTTGGAGCAGTGTTTCACATATAAAACAGTTTGATGTGGTTTTCCTGCCGGGCAGTTTATTGTGTGACGCCGCGTACGTATACGTGGTCGTAAAAATTTAGCTTTTAGCGGACATGTCCAGCGTACATCTGCTTTGACTCTGCTCATACGTCCGTAGAGTCAAGTATCCCCAACTATGTTCTGCCCTTAATTATAAGGTGTTCCTATTGGCAGTAAAAAAAGGCACTTTTTATGTTCTTAAAAATAGAAGACAGGTTTCATATATCTCAAGCTAAGAGTTACAGGTTACATTTACTTTTTAACTGAGATAGGAAGACTGTTGGGACATGTTTTTGTATTTAATACATGAAGAAGGAAGCAGTTTTAGTCATCAGCCAACCACAGATTATTCTTGTTACCTCATAGACTCATTACACAGCATTACTAGAGCAAACTTTAACTTGGGTGACATTCTGCATACTCACTAGGCAAGGTGAACGTACAGTGCAAATGCCCGGCATGTGGGGCATACAGATGTTAAAGGATTCCCATGTTGGAACAAGCTCTTTAATAAGGCTACCCACAGAAACTTTGAAGTTTCCACTCATTCGACACAAATCACACCAAAAGAGGATCATTGTATTAAAATCTACACCTACCATCCAGACAAGAGTAATGGATTCTTTACAGATCTCCATTTCAGCCCACACTGTGTCTCAAGGACTGGCATCAATCGGAAAACGTGTTTATTGTAGGCTTCCATTGAGAGCCTGCAATAAACGTGGTGGTCCATTCCAGAGCATAAGTAGCTTCCATTTCCAGGACCTTTGCTGCAAATTGCGTCCGTCTCAAGTATGCGCGGACGTTCATGGAGTCAAGGACACCTGACTCTGTGGGAGCCTTTAAAATCATGGTGTTGGTAGCCATAGGGTATGACTTCAAGTCACCTCTAGTGTCTTATTTAGGCTTATTTAGTGGAACTCTGATGTTGTCCGCATGCCTCACCCTTCCTAGGACTGCATCTTGATACATTATTTAGAAAAGACAACACCTGTCTACACATGGAATTTGTCTCTATGGACTGCCAGCATCATGCTGAAATTCTTTCTCCTGTCCAGCAAGATCCCCCCATGTTTCCACAATCAAACACACAAGGCATCAGATAGGACATCAAATCTGGCCACTGGCGGATCTCATGGGTCAGTTACATGTGAACCAGCTTGCCACAACTGCTCAATGATTCTATTCACTACTGAATTGTTGCTTGTACTCTGGCCCAGAGAGGTACCACACCTAAGTGACATGGGACCAGCAGTGAGTACATACTACCAACTCCATAATCCATCTCAGTAACATGATGTTTGACCACCTAGTTTGTTTTAGGCTCCCTTACTCCCTCTGGGTGTTAACCTTCTCCTGGCAGTCATCATCGAATACATTTTTAGGTTTCTGTTCATCAGCTATAATAACAGTGAAGAAGAAAATATTTTAGTTTTAAAATCTAATGACCACCTATTATATCTCCTTAAATTCGTAATTTCCTGAATAAATTTTCTAATACATTCTAATACATTAAATTTCTTTTTTTCTCCTTTTTTAAAAGGGAAATGCATTTATGAATCAATCAATGAATCAGCAGTGTACTCTCTACTTCAGTAAACTGCAATGTTAAAAAAAAAATAAAATCACCCTAAAATCTTATTTAATGAGGATTAAAGACTGTAAGGCCAAATTGTAAGAACAGATTTCAATACAACCAAAACGGTATCCAACACCATTATTCCAGAAGACGTTAAATAGAGTACATTGAAACTTTAAGGATCTCAGTTTTTTTTTATTTAATTACCGAGTTTTTGAAGTCGCTACATGAATAATTCCTTAAAAAAAGTTAAGTCTAATGGCCTAACTTTCACATAAAACATTGCAAGTACTAATATGTTCCAGTATCTTCCAGTAAAAATAAGAAACCTGACTTATATTCAGGAACTTGATACTATTTTATTAGAAGCTTTCAAAATACCTCAATACTGAGGATTAAAGACTGTAAGGACAAATTTAAAACAGTTCAACAACCAAACGGTATCCAACACAGTTTCCAGAAGACGTTAATAGTAGTCTTACTTTAAGGATTACAGTTTTTTTTATATAATTTTTTTACTTGAGTAATTCCTTAAAAAAAGTTAAGTCTAATGGCCTAACTTTCACATAAAACATTGCAAGCACTAATATGTTCCAGTATCTTCCAGTTAAAATAAGAAACCTGACTTATATTCAGGAACTTGATACAATTTTATTAGAAGCTTTCAAAATACCTCAATACCTTATGATCTTAATACTAATAAGAGCTACATGCCTTCTGAGACTCGGAGTTGGATAATTCAGCATCTTTAACAACATGCAGGTGTTTTCGTGCCGTGCATCACCTTTTGCTCTCTGTGCTGTTTACTTGGTTTAATTAAAAAGTCCAGTTAACAACGGATGATTATTTTCACTCTCAACTCTTCAGGGTCCGCCTTATTAGTCATCAGTGCATGTGTGTGCGTGTGTGTGTGTTTTATTTTTTATTCTATTTACCATGGAGTAATTAACACCAAGCCTCCATGTTTTTGTTCAAATATTACCTTCCTGTTCTCCTTTGTTGTCAGGACAATTTCCTTTGTTTTAATCCTTTTCTTCTAAAAAGCTTCTTTTAGATTACATGAGTAGGTGAACATTTAAAGAACAGCTGGTTCTGTTTGTTTTCCTCCTGAGGGGAAATCACTAAAACTATAAAGCTATAAAGTGATTTTAAAATCTACTCAAAATCCTCGCAATGATTTTGTGATGTAAAAAAGTGAGATTTTCCTAAATAATTTCACATTTTCGCATAAATAATTTCTTAACATTTTTCTACAGGTAATGTGACATATATCCTATACAATTCAAGTGCAAAACAAACTAATTCATTTGATGTAAGAATAAAAAAACTAAAAAGATGTAATAACCTGGTTGTGTAAGTGTGCCCAACCTTAAAGTAATGCTGTGCCAAACCTACTATTATCTGACATTTGCTCATTTGCATCCTTCAGCTAAAGGCATAATTCAAAGGGAGGTTAAGAAGGATCTATTAAACAAATGTACTAGACAGGAGAGGTAGGAATAATCCAAAGCATTAAATATCCACATCAAGGCAGTGAAGGTAGTGACCAATAATAGACAACAGAGAGAATACAAACACTGGACATTTCTCCAACTGAGGAAAAGACTGGAACTGGCCAAAGAGGCTGCCAAAAGTCAGACAGCAACACTGAAGAAGCTGCAGGGATTTTCAAGAAGTACTAGTTGTGTTCTACACGTGACAACCACCTCCTGTATTATTAATATATCTGAATTAAGAAGTAGGGTTCTAGAATAGCATTGGTTTCTTCCAAAGAAAGCATCAGAGTCTGGCTAGAAGGCTTGTGAGGTGGTCTGAGCAAACCAAACTCGAACTTTTAGGCCACAATTTCAAACAGCTATGTTTTTCACAAAACAATATTGCCATAAGAGCACCATGCCCAGAGTTTAACCCAACACCTTCAGGTATCTGCTAGAAAGCTGAAGATGGAAGATTTTATTTTTCAGTCAGACAGTGAGTCCAGGCATCTGTGAAAATCAACCAAAGAATTACTTCATGACAGGATTTTTTTATTTGTTTTAGAATGGCCTATTGAGAGTAAAGAACAAAATTCATTTGAAATCTGTAAGGTAAAGAGATGTTCACATAATTTGAGAGATTTGGAGAACTTTTGCAAGGTAGAGTGGGCAGATATCAAACGGTGCTTGAACAAAGTTAAAGAGTGAACACTTTTATAACCAGGTTGAAGCACCTTTTTTATTTTATTTTTCTCCTAAAGGCTTTCTTTTTTTTTAGTTAAACTGCACAGAATATATGTCACATCCCAACCACTGCACCAGTAGTTGGCGCTAATGCAGAAATTATTTACATTAAATTTCCAAAGGAAGAATGTCCTGAGCAAATACTTAAGTTAACAATTTTTACTTAATTACAGATATATTTTAAAGCAAAAACAGTGTTTTTTTTTATATAACAAGTTCAGGCAGTAGGTGTTAATAAAATCTCCACTTTGCATTTCCATGTCTGTCTGTCTGTCTATCTATCTATCTATCTATCTATCTATCTATCTATCTATCTATCTATCTATCTATCTATCTAATCGATCGAATCGTCGATCGATCGATAGATAGATCTATTTATGAGATGCCCAATATCCACAGCAGAAAATAGGAAGATGATTTACCTTCACCATCTGGAACATAAGTAGTCTAAATGAGTACCTACTGTCTTGGTATAATGAAAGGCCCATTCATAATTAAGTTCTACTTTCATAAAGAAAAAAATTAACAAAATAAAAGGTTGTAAGAAAAAGTCACCTCATTGTACATGCTAAAATGATTTCCTATGATTAAGGTCTCGTCAGTTAAGGTTAGATGTATCACATGATTTATTGCCATTTAAAAATGCAATGAAGAATTATAGACCCAGAATGCCCCTGCTTTTCTTTTTTAAAAAGTGTGTTATATTTCATAGCTAAGCCAACAGGTCTGCTTCTGCTTTCTTTAATTTCTTGCGGTCTTTAGTTTAAATGGATGAAACAGTTAATTGTTCGTTGATACAATGGCTACAGGAACTCATTTATCTGAACCACTTCCATCTGAAATGGTCTAATAAACAAACAGAGACTTTCCGGAATACCTAATAATTTCATAATGGGAAAAAACTGATTACATTTTTAATACCTGCAACACCTGCAGTTCTCTCAGAGCTGATTTCAAATGAACACAGTGTTCTTCCTGCTGTACATGTGAAATCACCCAATAGGGAATTTTTATTTCTCCTGGGATACATAGCAAAATAAGGTCTTTAAAAAAATAAGATACAGCAAAAAGAGAGTTATGCGAAAAGCTAGTGCAAGAGCACCACAAATTTAACATTGAGTGAATACGATTTGACTAACACTCGCCCACAATTTGCTCTGATTCAATATGGTGATTCAATGGAGATCAATTCCATGTGATGTGATAAGTTAAAATGAAGCAAAAATGTTAAAGATCTCCTTGTATTTATTAAAGACAAACTATTGATTTGAAAATAATAGAAGGTGCTCCTTCAAGCTGCACTCACACTTTCCTAAGTTGGCATGTATGCTGGTATTACAAAATATGTGTGTTAAATGGGTCTAAACGTTAAGAGATGTAGTGGCTTTTGCAGAACATCGGGTCTTGGCACTTCAGTGAAGTATGTGTATCGCTTTTGATATGCTACCTTTCTGAATAGTGCATGTGTTTTGGGATCAATGGTGTTTTCCATCATGTGTGTTTTTTATTTCTATTTATCTCATATATCTAGAGTTAAACTGAATAAAAGTAAGATATGCTGCCAGTTTAGTTTTTCTTTGCCAGGTTAGTGAGAATTATGCATAGTGTGACGTGAGATTGAGAATTATTTTTATTTCATGCTGAAGCTCATGAATAAGTACACTGGAAAAAATCTGATTACTCAAGCATTCTCTCCTATATGTATTTGAAAGGAATGTTAAACCACAGCAACAATATGAAGAAACGTTTAATTTAGTTCTCAGATAGTAACTTTTTAAAATCATAGAATGTGTGGCTATTGGAAACCAAGCCATGCTCAAATACTCAGTGGAACCTTATGGCTTAAAATGAAACAACTAATAACAACAATGGATCTGTTTCCTGTTGGTATCAATAATAAACATGTACTACCATCAGGTAAGTCAGTTGTGACTTACCAACATATTGTAATGGTTGAGGGTTTTGTCCTTTATATTGGTCAAAATTCTCTCTAGGGTTTGGGGATTATAAAGGCACTTGTGAGCATTATACTCTGAAACTCCTGTAGGAGCAGTTAAGAGCTCTGAAGTTGTTTCTGAATTATAAAAACAAGAAGGCAATTTCAGCACCCTATAAATCCGTTATTATTTCTTCTTTGTCTTAGTGGTTTATCATTGCTTGTATACTATATAAATAGAAAGCCTAAATGTAATATCTCTAATTGATTATGTTTAATATGTCTTATTATTGAAGGAGGCAGACGTGCGTAGCTAACCCACACACTTTCCCAGGGAATCAAATACTGTTTTCCTGCTGCTGCTGATATCCTAAAGCATTCTTTAATGCACTAGCTACATCAACAATCGACAAACAAGGGCCATGCTTTTACATTTAATAGATATAGATATTTGTAAGTGGAAATGAATCTGTAAACATTTGTGCTTAAAACTATGAATGATTACAATATGTTGCACTGTGCTAATATTGGGTGACATATCTTTGTTGTACAATATTTTCTAAGCCATGTTATATTATAACATTAGGTTTATAGATTCTTGAACTCAGTGTTCAAAACTGTGAAAAGATTAAGCGTTTTCACTTTTAGTTTCATTTACTACTCATATGCAGTACGACTAAAGCAATACATACTGCTTCCGCTTTCCCTACATCCCCTCAGTTTATTTGGGTATTTCACATCTTTTGACATGAATTCTGTGTGCTTTTATTCATGGTTTCAATTCTGTAATTTTTAAGATGTTTTAAAACATTCTATCACCCGTGCTAAGTTCAGACCTCTTCTACATCTCTTCTGAGGAACAGAGGACATCATGCACCTGATTTTGCAGACAGTATTCTTCTTTAAAATTCAAACTAAGAGCACAATTTCAGCACAGCAATAGATGGTTATTTATTGAAAATGTTCCCTCTGCTGCCATTATTGATTGCCAAAATGAGTTATGCTTTTCAAATTTTAACTGTTATTTGCATTAATCCTCAAAATAAAGAATTGCTACAATGAATAATATGACCACTTTACTTCACCAATGTCCAGATCTTCCATCTTATTTTTTTTCTTTTTACTTATGATGATAGCTTTCAGTTAGTATAATCAAAACATACTGTTTGCTCTGAAGCTCCAATTGTGTTTCTGGGCCATTGGTATGCCCCAATCAGCTAGCTGGCAATCAAGACTTGAATAGACGTAACAAGGAAATCTTTTGTGTAATTCTTTTTCTCAAGTGTCTCATGAACATTTAGATGTTCTTGGGCTATTGTTCAAGCTTAACTACCACAATAGTTCTCCTTGAATGGGTTTTGTTAATTTTAGAACGCCTTTTTAAGAATCCCCCAGTATGCGTCTGCCAGTTATCGGTAGGTCCCAATTAAAGTCCCCACTTTTCTACATTTCCTTGCAGGAGATTACTTTAAGGTGCTGGATTCAAATGAGTACTAAATGTTCCCCTGGCAGGTAAGAAATGATGGATAGTCAGTACAAAGTCTCCCATAGTAGATGGCCTCATTTGGTAGTCAAAAAGGTCAAACACAAAACAATCAAAGCTACAAAGGTACAAAAGGGTATAGAGGCAAAATTATGAGCATGCTGAAGTGTAACAGGATTTATTAAGGTTTTAAAAAGTTATGGGGTATAAAAATTCCATTAAACTCTTCATAAGGTGAAAACTTTTAATGAGATGCCAGAGTGAGTATTGGAGTGACCAGCATTTTCTCCTGGTGTAGCGCAAACCAAACGCAATGCTGCCCGTCCCGCACCTGCTATTGCTTATGCAGCTCACACAAGGAAGTCACCTACATATTTCCTCACCTTAAATTAAAGACTAATTAGGCTTTTTTGAAGTATTATAAGACTTAAAAAATGGACAGTCATGCTGTGGAAACACTAATAAACACACATCACATATTAGGGTACAACCCTGTTTCATATTGGGTCACGCCTACAAATAGTTCAGTTTCATACTGGGGCTGCGGTTACACTGATATCTACAGTATCTTGCCATGTTGCACTTTTCAGCATTCAGCATGCCAATGTGAGTGAACCATTATTATTACCGCAACATTTGAATCACAATTGCTTCCATTCTGAAGCGTAAAATGCATGTATTTAGTAGAGGTGTAACGGTACAAATATTCATACCATAAATATCCTGTACGGCCCTGTCGGTTCTGTACGCACCTGTACTGAAGGAATTAGGGGTGTTTTATACCTGAACATATGCAGAATGTTTATGCTCAGAACTAAGTGGACAAGCAATGTTCTGTAGCAGAACTTTAACCTGTCAAGCCAGAGCATACCGGTACCGGTATGAGCAGAGCAACAAAGAGCAACACCCATTTTTGCTCTCTAAAACTAAAACTCAGCTAGGTTTTTTTTCCCCCTAAATCCCTCACAAGAGGAGGCTTTAATGTTCACAAAACGATTTCCCAAATGAGTTTTGCACTAATACTTTTAGTTTTACAGCAATTTAAACACACGAGATGAAATTTAACGGTATTTCAGACATGGCTGACTCTGAACAAAATGCTACAAAAAATGCCTTTCTTTTTGAAGCAACCCGCAATGTCCGGTATCATTAGAAACTAGAGAACCTTCCCTTTGCAACAAGGTAGCGTCTTTGTAGCACCTTCTCTGATTAGGTAATTTGAATGCGTATCGGATGAGCTACGGCTGCGCAAAATCACAGGCCACTGCAGCTACCTTTCACTCTGCTCTGTTAGCTTCCAGTGGTGTGTTATTGCTAGATAATCGATCATATATAATGGCACAAGAGGAGGAAAATTACCGGTTTGGAAGTTTCGGATGACATTTGGCAGACAAGTGACACTGAAACGGAATATTCTTCAGACAGCTACGTCGATGAGGATGAGTAAGAGGATGATGAAGATTAGCTTTGGAGGATGGGGGGGCTAGTTCTAGAGTAAGTTACAGTGTTACTTGTTTCCTGCAGACTTACATTACATGTCTGCTATTTCAACTACTGTTTCCATTACTGTTCTGTGGATATGATGTGTAGGACATCTCTAAAAAACAATCACCCACCCCTGCTGCACGGCTGTTTGTGTGTGACTGATTCAAGGTTTGTTTCTTTCAATTCATAATCTATCTATCTATCTATCTATCTATCTATCTATCTATCTATCTATCTATCTATCTATCTATCTATCTATCTATCTATCTATCTATCTATCTATCTATCTATCTATCTATCTATCTATCTATCTATCTATCTATCTAGCTATCTATCTATCTATCTAGCTATCTATGTACAGGGGTTGGACAATGAAACTGAAACACCTGTCATTTTTGTGTGGGAGGTTTCATGGCTAAATTGGACCAGCCTGGTAACCAGTCTTCATTGGTTGCATATTGCCCCAGTAAGAGCAGAGTGTGAAGGTTCAATTAGCAGGGTAAGAGCACAGTTTTGCTCAAAATATTGAAATGCACACAACATTATGGGTGACATACCAGGGTTCAAAAGAGGACATATTGTTGGTGCCCGTCTTGCTGGCGCATCTGTGAACAAGACAGCAAGTCTTTGTGATGTATCAAGAGCCACGGTATCCAGGGTAATGTCAGCATACCACCAAGAAGGACCAACCGCATCCAACAGGATTAACTGTGGACGCAAGAGGAAGCTGTCTGAAAGGGATGTTCTGGTGCTAACCCGATTGTATCCAAAAAAACATAAACCACGGCTGCCCAAATCACGGTAGAATAAATGTGCACCTCAACTCTCCTGATTCCTCCAGGAACTGTTCCGTCGGGAGCTCCACAGGGTCAATATACACGGCCGGGCTGCTATAGCCAAACCTTTGGTCACTCATGCCAATGCCCAAACGTCGGTTTCAATGGTGCAAAAGAGCGCAAATCTTGGGCTGTGGACAATGTGAAAACATGTATTGTTCTCTGATGAGTCCCCCTTTACTGTTTTCTCCCCACATCCGGGAGAGTTACGTTTTTGTGGAGAACCCCCCCAAAAAAGGGCTTTACCACCCAGACTGTTTGCATGCCCAGAGTGAAGGGGGGATCAGTGATGGTTTGGGCTGCCATATCATGGCATTCCTTGGCCCATACTTGTGCTAGATGGGAGCGTCACTGCCAAGGGACTAACCCGAACCATTTTTGAGGACCATGTGCTTTCCAATGGTTTTCCAAACATTGTATCCTGAAGGCAGTGCCGTGTATCAGGATGACCAATGCACCAATACACACAGCAAGACGGGGTGAAAGATTGGTTTGATGACCATGAAAGTGAAGTTGAACATCCTCCCATGGCCTGCACAGTCACCAGATCTAAATATTATTGAGCCACTTTGGGGTGTTCTGGAGGAGCGAGTCAGGAAACATTTTCCTCCACCAGTATCACATAGTGACCTGGCCACTATCCTGCAAGAAGAATGGCTTAAAATCCCTCTGACCACTGTGCAGGACTTGTATATGTCATTCCCAAGACGAATTGACGCTGTATTGGCCACAAAAGGAGGCCCTACACCATACTAAAAAATGATTGTGGTCTAAAACCAGGTGTTTCAGTTTCATTGTCCAACCCCTGTATGATGTGCAAAATGGCACATTTTGATAATAAACAGGGTAAAATGACAAAAGGCTACATCTCATGAAGAATAAGTTCTACAATGGAAATCATCACTTTATTTTGACCAGATTCCCTTTTATGATGTGAAAAACACACTTGGAACAATTTTGGCACATTTGGTTAAATTGTGCCAAAATCCCAGCTCCACCTGGCACATTGCCCACTAAAACGTTTGTTGAACATATATGCTTCAACTGATTCAGTTAAAATTTGTTGCAGTTATAGTCAAGATGTAGATGAATACAACCTAGGGGTTCCCTTAGGTTTTCAAGATTTTTCATTGGGTTTTGCAATGTTCATTTAGTTGTTTTTTTTGCTTAGTTACAAAAAAAATCCGACATGGCGGTTACACTGGAAAAACTTTTATGTCTTACCTTTATACATGTACAAAAGGTTTGCATTTAGACTTTATAACTGTGGAGTTATACTAGATTTATTTCAGTTGTGTAATTTCAGGCAGAAATTGTTCTAAAACTCCTGAGGTCTTAGCAGGTTAAAGGTGACATCAAAACAGGGAGGACTCCCCACTATCACTAAACTCTGCTATTTGGGAAAATTAAGGTTTCTAATGCAGCTACAGTGGAGAAAGAAGGTTTGGTTTGATCGAACAAAAGTTTATGTCAGCATTCCCATATTTTAACAGTAATAAGTATGTAGCTGCACTGAACTGAACTGAATTACTCACCTGAAACATCAAGCTGAATGTTTACATCACAGTTACTGGAGAAAAATCAGCTGACCTCCAAATGGCTATCTGCAGCATCCAATCAGCCCAACCTCTGTATACTGTATAAAAGTGGGAGAAATCTTAATGGGATTGGATTTTCCCAACAGATGTTCAGCCAACATTCAGGTTGAATGGTTTAGCTGATTTTCTAAATATCAAAACAACTCCACAGAAATTTAAACATCATTTATTCTCAAATATGGGCACAGTCTTATTTAAAACTTTCAAAACATCAATATTGACAGTTTTGAAGTGATTATATTGTTGTATAATCTATATATCCAGGCCTTGGCTATACCTGCTTATACCACTTTATTCACTGAAAAATCCAACCCAGTAAATTCTGTACTTTGCACTGTTTTTAGGTTTTAGAACATAATAAAATCATATTAATTTCAGAAACTGAAAAAGATTTTTTGCTTAGTGTGGACAAAAGTAAAAAAAGAAAATGGATATATTTCTATGTATTTTTCTTGATTAAAGCGTACCAAAAAATTCTAATTCAAAAATGCTTTATAAAGACTTACCGTGATGTTTGTGTACTATTACACCCCTAGTGTTTACAGTGTACACTCCGTGTAAGAGCTGATCCACTCATTCCGGGGTGAAAAACATTTGTGGCAACCTGGCTCATCTGGTGATCAAACCGTGCAAGCTGCAGTTTCAAATGCTTAGTAAAGTGTTGCAAGAGTGTTATATCTGACAGCGTCCAATCTTCTTACATCATTAAAACAAAAGCCAGAGAATGTAGAAAAACATTACACTCAATACACTCTGTTGAGCCATCATATTTTAATTTATAAACTTTAACTTTGACTTATGTTCTATAATATAAACATGGAAAGTTACAATAAAACCTTAACTGTAAGCAACAACAGAAGTTTTTTTCTACTACTTGATTTTGTTTGTTGTTACCTATAGATTAACTTTACTTTATTCTTATTCACAAATTATTTTAATTAAGTAACATGAATCTTTCAGTTAATTTCAGATATTTGTCTACTGCACCATACCTTGTCTCAGACCTGACGATCTAGATCAATTATTGTTTAAAACGTTTGTGTAAAGACACATCAAACCAGGATATTTTTACTCAGGATTATCATACTGTGATAATCTCAAATTAGCCCACTCCTATTTCCCTTTCTGGTCCTTTGAAAGACAGAATATTGAAACCTGGAATGAAAAGCAGTTTTATTAAATGGTTCTGCTGGATTGAATCAGGAAGGAAGGACAATAGCCACACCCAGCGGAGTACAATAAACCTCTAAAAATTGTGCTCTTGTGGATCTTCAATAAAAAAATATCCCCACGTACAAGAGAGGTGAACTGTATCATCAAGAAGTGTCTGGCCTCACTCTGAGATCACTTGTAAAGAGAAAGATGTTTCCAGGCCTTATATAAGTCTATTTAATAATGCAGCAGTCCCAGCGCTCACATCCCCCGCCGAAGCGGGTTGCTGTGTGGCGGTGCTCTTATTAAGCACTCAATTAAAGCCGTTCCCAAGGAGAGGCAGTGTGCAACATTGTTTGATTTAGGAAACATCGTCGGCTCAGACTGTCTGTGAAAGCATACCCCAAAGGAGCACTGTGCCTTGAAACCAAAAGCCTAGAAATGGCAAAAAATCATAAAGTTTCACAAAAGCAGGAAAACGGTTTTAACTTGATTGAATTACAAATAGGGCATTTAGAGATCCAATAAGAGTGCATAAATAAAGCAGGAAATTTAGCCATTTCACAGAGCCATTTAACATGTCTTTTAGCTTTATCTAAATATTAAAAAGCATCTCTGTGATGAGACTTGCAGACTTGTATACCCAAGTTTTCATATTCTTGACAGCTGAGGGCTCTAAATACACAGCACCATGCACATAATGACAACAGGAGCTTACTTTGGTGCAAATTAAGCTTAATCCAGATCTTGCTTTGACAAAATTATAATCAGTATAATTATCCTGAGTTTATTTCATCTGTGTTGGGACACAGGTTTGCATGTAACATGAAGCAGAAGCTTAGCATAGCTTGCTTTCAATGAAAATATCCTGTGTGCATGACAATCATCAAGATTATGTAGTTTAGAAAACTTGTTTTTGGCAAAATAATTTTAGTTTTTAAAAAAGGTAGGCAGAAAACACCAAGTATCTCTGCAAACTACAGCCACTTTCGTGCCGTGAATACACGTTCCTGTCTTTGCTCAGAGGAGTCTGTACTCACTTTGAATAAAGCATAATTCCAACTCTAATATCGTTTTTAGATCTTAGAGAAGAAATAAACAAGTCCCTGATTTACAGATTTAATGTATTGTGGACAGAACACTATGCTGCTCTCTGGTAAGGTAGTATCGCAGACCTTAGCTTATGCAGCATTTCTGGTGCTGCAGAGAAAATGTCACCAAGCTGTTTAATTAGAAAATTCAGCAGAGTGCAGGTAAAAACAAACAAAAAAGTTAATCAAAACCAACCAAAAACAGATAAACTGAAGTTATCGACTTTCTGAATTAATTTTTTTATAGTTAGCTTTACTAAAACCCTGCTAAAATTGAGTTTGGCTTCATTCATAAGATATTAAATTCTTATTGCTACGGTTAGATTTTTTTTAGATTAATTACATTTCTATAATGTGTTAAGATCAAAATTTTTCATACCCATGCGGAAATTAGGTTTAAAATAATCATTTAATTTTACCAACATGTTTTTTTCTGACTAAGTTCTATTGATGTCTTTTGTAGCCCAGCCAGAGTCTTGACTTGAATCTGAGGGAGAGAGTTAAAGATTATGGTGATGGCTAAGAATGCTGCGAACCCAATAAATCTTGGACCTCATCACAAAAGAAAAAATAATAAAAAAAAAACTGTGGAAACATCCAAAAACTGGTCAGTAACTATAGAAAGGGCTTCACTATGAAATGCCAACAAAGATTTTCCATTGATCGGTGAGGAGGGTATAAATAAATTTAAAACATGGCACTTTTTATTAAAATGTAATAAAAGACAGATTTTTTTTTTTTTTACATTAATACTCTGTTTTGTATTGTTTTATCATATTATGAGATATGCCTGTCCCATGGCCTGTCAGAAACGGTATAATTTATTTTGGGCTTAACTGTATGACTTTTATAACTGCTGCATATTTTCTCAGAGCCATATATTTTCAAATAAGTTTTTCCAATTGAAATAGTTATACTTTCAAACATCGAATATATCATCATAAATCTTACAATGCTATATGCAAATGCCTCCTTATGTTCACACGATGCCAGAAAACATATTGCTGGTGCTGTAAGGGATAGAATCAAATGTTTGACCCAAATCAACAGAATTCCAATCCCCATGCAAAAAAATTATAGCTAGAAGCATGAAATCTTTGACATTTGTTTGAAAAAAGAAAAACACCTGATTGATGACTAAAAACATCAAACTGTTATATGCGCAGATATTTTATTTCTACTGTAAATGTTTATCTTAATAAAAAAACAACACACACAGGGAAAGCAAAATTATTCTGTGACTTGATAACAATTGGAAACCACTTTAAGTCATAAAAAGGTTTGAGAATTATGGCCTTAGGTTACAAAAAACAGTTTTCATCAATTTCTTTAAATCCATTACAGCGATCCATCAGTAATACAGTGTGTAGCTACTGTAGAGTAAAAGCATGTATAAAGAGAGGACCCTGACAATGACCTGTTGACTATTTGTTTTCCGTTAGCACACAGGTAACAACCATGGAGACTACACTACCACGACTAACCAAGAGGACCCATGAAGATGTAATATCAGCACACACATGATATCCTGTGATAAAACAAATAAATGTGTAGAGTAACTCTCCACGCTGAAAGCTCACAAATGCAAATCTGCACAAAACCCACCGTCTCCCTATCCTCTGTTGCTTTTGCTGGGTTTGCCTGAAGAGGCATGAAATAAAAATGACCTTGATGACACATTTCTTCGAAAGACTACTTCCCGGGGAAAGCATGCAATGAATGTTTTATGCCGCGCCTTTAAATGTGCATATCCTTGGGTATTTTTTCCTGTCACTTCCCTGCTCTATCACTCCTGACAGGTTTGTTAGCTTACAGCACGTGGCCAAGCGTTAAAGGGCCGCTCTGCTCCCAGGCTCAGAATGTCGGAAGCTGTTTGACTCCATGTGTCCGAGCAAGTGGCAAAAAAAGCCCAAATAATTCAGCTCTGTTATCCTTGGCACTTATACAGCGAGGAATTGACGCCAACAGGTACCTATTTCTAAACCGCTACAATTTTTCTTTCCCATAGTTTCAGTTCCTTCTATTGAGATACCAAAAGAGTAGCTAAGGTTTTCTCTAGTTGTATAGAGCACAGAATAAAGTGGAGGTGCCCCTTCCCAATTTGAATGGGGAGTGGTCAGCTGGCTGAAAGATTACTACACAATTAGTGAGCAGGGGAGCAATTAAATTTTTTTCCCAAAGTTACACCTTTTTTATTTTTATTTTTCCAATTTATGCTTTTTCTGTTAGAACTGTATTTAAAAAGTACTCAAAAAGTAAGTAGTTATTACTTATTTACTAATTTATTTACTAATTTGGCTGTTTGTAAATATTTTTCGTCATGAAAAACGAGGACAGTCATT
>JAHHUM010000028.1:640596-800794 GCA_036173005.1 Crenichthys baileyi
GTCCTCATTTAAAGGAGCCAACAGTTTCTGCAAATCTCAGGTCTTTAGGGAGTTTGTTCAAGAGCTAAGGGGCATAGAAACTAAGTTCTGCCTCACCTTGTTCAGTTCTGGTCCTGGAAACACTGAGCAAGCAGCTCTCTGATGACCTGAGGGGTCTACATAGTTCATACTTGTCTTTAGGGAGTTTGTTCAAGAGCTAAGGGGCCAACGGTGTAGCTTTGGATCTAGCATTGGGGAGGTTAAGTTTCCATCTAGTCATTTATTTCTTGAATCATTCACTTTTGTAAAAGGAGTCAGGCAAATGTGGCATTCCTGTTTTAGAAATTCATTCAAATGCTTTAATATGATTTACTTAACTTTCCTGTTTTCTTTCTATTTACTCTGCAGTTTTTCTGTTCCACATCAGTTCAGCAATTAGTAAAAGGCTTACTGTTACTTCATCTTTCATCTTCATTCTAACACAGAACCAAATATTTTACATTTTTAGAGCACCCTCATATTCATGAATGCTGCATCGTGGTGTTTCGGGGGTCTGGAATGGATGAACTGTATTTTAATTCATTTCAATGAGGAAAATAGATTCCACATATGAATAATTCCAGTTAAGAGCTCCATCATAGAACAAATTACCTTAGAAAGTAGAGGCACCCCCAGGGGGTTTTTAGGGTCTGAACCATTGGGGTCTTCAGCCCAGCCCTTAAGAGTTAAATTTTCAACTGACAGCGGCCCAGTTTATAGGTCACTTAAAGTTAAAGTAGTACAGGACATGTTGTACCAGCTCTCTGCTTTGGCCTGGTTTTCTTTTGAAATAAATTATTGTGAATCAAACAAAAAAGCTTCACAATAATTTGTCTTGGTTTTAATTTTTTGTTAGTAGTTGACATGAAGGACGTTGATGTGAAGGATGTTTTTTTCTTTCTACTATGTCTTTCTGGCACCAGGAGATATTTTCCTGGTTTATTGAGCAACACCTGTTTCTGTCTACATGTAGAACTGGACTATAGGACCGGCTGAAGCCCAGAGATGCAATGTGGTGATCTGAAGGACCTATTAATGTGTTTAGTAACTTTAAGATTAAATACTTTGATTTTGACTAGGTTAAGGGATCAGATATTTTTTACATAATGATGCAGATCCAGCTAGAAGCTCACAGAGAGGGTTCTACTGTTTTCTACCATGACCAGGCCGTCCAACTTTACCTGTAGCTCAGGTGAAAGTCTCTCATCATGACCCTGATGATGCTCATTAGTGAACCTCCACCTCACGTGTTGCTGGGTGAATAAGTGATTAGCTCTAGCTTACAATTAGCCCATTCTGAGCCAAAATGAGAAAAGAGCAAAAGTAAGCCTCCCTACTCTCTTTTATATCTACTAATCCTAAACATACAGCTCAGGGTTGTTAAAAGTTGCAGAATTAATGAGAAATAAATTATAGTTAATCACAGGTAGACCATTAATTAGTTAACTGTTTTTTTCTGAATAATACATGTAATATATAAACTAAACTCAAGGATAAACAAGGATGCAGTTTTACTCAATGTAAATAATAACTATTAATAACTGTAAAAAAAACCCTGTAAAATTAGTACTGATAACAGGACAAAAGGTGAGAGTCCAAGAAAGGTCCAGGATGAGGCTCCATGTTCTATTTTAAACACCTTTTTCTCTACAGAAAGTGTTTAATAGTAAAGACTGAACTAATGGTTCACATGCTTAGTGGAGAGCAACAGACTAAGTGGAATGAAGGGCTGGAAAGAAGGCAGTAAAACAATAGGTTCATGTAAGTAGGAACATCAGTCAGTCAGTCATTTTCTACCGCTTATTCCATAGTGGGTCACGGGGGAGCTGGTGCCTATCTCCAGCAGTCTGCGGGCGAGAGGCGGGGTACACCCTGGACAGGTCGCCAATCCATCGCAGGGCAATAAGGAACATATTTTAATGAAATCTTGGGATAGCTCACAGCATAATTAAAATAAATAAGTGTTTTTTAGGGTCTTACCATTCCATTCAAATCTAAGAAATTCAATTTTATACCTGTTTTATTTTTATTTTTACAATAAGGGGTGTGAGAGAGAGTGAGAGTAAAATTTGAGTAAAGCACATTTTTTGAGCCACATTAACCATTGTTTCTCTGAGTTTAAGAACAACTTTAGTCTGACGGACTGAGCAGAATGTTCTTTCTAAATATCACAAAATGTGTCATCTGCTTCAGCCAAATATTTTTTTAAATCAGTTGTAAAGTGTTTCTCTTCATTCTTTACGTCAACTAGTAACAAAAAATTAAAACCAAGTCAAATTATTACGAACCTTTTTGTTTGATTCACAATAATTAACTTCCAATGAAAACCTAGCCAAGGCAGAGAGCTGGTACATGTCCTGTGCTACTTTAACTTTAAGTGACCTATAAACTCGGCCGCTGTCTGATGAAAATTAAACTCTTTACAGCATGGGCTAAAACCCCAATGGTTCAGACCCTAAAAACCCCCTGGGGGTGCCTCTACTTTCTAAGGTAATTTGTTCTATGATGGAGCTCTTAACTGGAATTATTCATATGTGGAATCTATTTTCCTCATTGAAATGAATTAAAATACAGTTCATCCATTCCAGACCCCCGAAACACCACGATGCAGCATTCATGAATATGAGGGTGCTCTAAAAATGTAAAATATTTGATTCTGTGTTAGAATGAAGATGAAAGATGAAGCAACAGTAAGCCTTTTACTAATTGCGGAACTGATGTGGAACAGAAAAACGGCAGAGTAAATAGAAAGAAAACAGGAAATTTAAGTAAATCACGTTACGCCCTTGCTGAAATCTAAGCTGTTTCCTGGCGAAACAGTCTGTAGATTTGTGCCTTAATAAGTCGTAGTTATCATGTCGTTCACAAAAAGTGAAGTTAATATCGAACTTTGCTTTCTGGCAGTACAATCACACGTTTACTAACATGTTCTGAGAAGTTATTATTTTAAGATATGTCTGACAGTGTAACTGATCTGAAAAGAGAAAGGCACAACCATTTTCACATTTCTAAATGAAAAATAATGCAGGTTATTAAAAGGCAAAGCACGTGTATTTATATAGCACCGTTCATGCAAAGGCAATCTAAAGTATTTTACAGAACACCAAAGGAAAGAGAAAAACAAAATAACAAAACCCCTTATGTTTTGCTTTAAAATGAGCTGAATATATCAAACCAATGTTTAAATGCAAATGTAAACCCAAATTAAATTTTTAGTTTACATTCAAATCCAGTCTTCAATCTCACGCTTCAATTACTCATCAGTGATCAGGCAAAAAGTTCAACAGTCAGTTCCTTTGATTGAAAGCTGCAGTAAATAAACGTACTTTCAGTCCTCATTTAAAGGAGCCAACAGTTATCTACCAATCTCAAGTTTTTAGGGAGTTTGTTCAAGAGCTGAGGGGCAAAGAAACTAAGTTCTGCCTCACCTTGTTCAGTTCTGGTCCTGGAAACACTGGGCAAGCAGCTCTCTGATGACCTGAGGGGTCTACATAGTTCATACTTGCAACTCAGAAATTGATTTCAGCCCAAGACCATTTAGTGCTTTCTGGGCCAATGGCAGAATTTTAAAATCTACTCTTTGAGAAACAGGGAGCCATTGTGGTGATGCAACAACTGATGAAATAAGATCCAATTTCTTGGTGTTAGTCAGGACACTGGCCGCAGCCTACACTTGTTAGCCACTTTATTAGAAATACCTGTTTAATTGCTTGTTAATACAAATAGCTGCTCAGTCAGTCACATTGCATAAACATGTAGTAAACGTGACTTGCTGGAGCTCAGCATCAGAATAGGTAATGAAAGGAATTTAAGTGACTTTTAATGAGGCATGGTTGTGTGCACAACAATCTCTCAGTTTCAAGAGAGTCAAATATCCAGTGAGCAACAGTTATGTGAATAAAAATGCCTTGTTGATATCAGACAGAAAGGCATGGCAGTACCAAAAACAACTCGTTACAACCGAGGTATGCAGAGTTTAATCTGTGAACGTACAATGTGTACAACCTTGAAGCAGATCATAACTTCCAATTAACACAAATACTTCGGGATGCTTTTTAAAGCTCATACTCCTGTGGGACAAGACCACTTAAACAGATATTCACAAATGACTTGAGGCAGCTTACTTAGACGCTGTTTGTGTTTGAGCCTTTATAAAACAACTATTCCAGTTTGTTGAAAAAGGTAAACGACTCTATAGATTACTACTGGGATGGCTTTAAGTCACTCACAAGAACCGTGTTTTGCTTTTCAAAATATATTTTACCCATAATCTAATTTCTCTAGCACAGCAGCAAATCAGAAATAAAGGCCCAAAAACCTTGTGGATCTGGAGGAATGTCGTAAACAGACTTGAAACAAAAACCGTGAGTCCGCACAGATACTCTTTGTCAGATCTCCAACTCACTTCTTGATTCTTTATGGAAATATTAAACCTTAAAGTTACTGACTAAGAGTCACATAAGTAGCAAATGATTAGTTTCATTCACATTTCTCTAAATCAGTATTTCTCCTGTCCACTATACTGTTATGACCTGCAGAGCTTTGATTCTGGTCTGAGTTTTGTCACTTTTGATGTTGCACTGTTAACTGTTCTTTTGTTTTGGGTTTTGCTGTAAATGCTCTCTCATGTTCTGATTGTTTGTTCTCTGTGTTTCCCTTTTTGTGTTTATTTACTCACCCACCCTCTATTGCTCTCTGATACTGGTTCCTGTGAGCTATTCCACATCAATGTGATCACTTTCCTGTCTCCACTCCTACCATCACCTCACCTATATACAGTATATGCCTTCTGCTCTTCTGCCTGTGAAGCTCCTGATGTTTGCTGCTCCATGTCTGGAACCAACAGAAGCAAATTTTAATCCCAGTGCTTTATTGCTTTCTCTTCTCTTTCCCTGTAAGTCTTGGATTCATTCAGACTCTGTATTCTACCAAACCTGCCCGCTGATGTCTTTCTGCTTCTTGCTCTGATGATGTTATCTCATCATCAAACCAGGAAAGGACTTCCACAATGATGTGATGTTCCTTACATTTATTAGTGATCATTAAAAAAGCTATGAGCAAATAAGTAGAGCATTCACAAGTGATCTTAAAAAGATTGTAGTGCATAGGCTCCACAGGCTGTTAGTGCTTGCAAATTCAAGGCAAATGCTTCTGAGGATGAGTGAGTTACTGCCTTACAGTGATCATGAGAAAGATGGTAACAAAAACCTGTTGATTCAGTCCAGGAACAGGTTTTCAGACTGAAATAAAGTCTAACATATTTAACTGTGTGCAAAACCAAGACAGCGTGTTTCAAAAGTAAGTAAAGCTCAAAGTCTTTTACTATATTTTGTTTCGGTGGACACAAATGCAATGTGAATATGCTTGTATTCCAAAGGAAAACATGAAGAAAGAAAAATCCAATTCATTATCAAGAAGATCAAGAATTGAAGAAAGACTAATAAGGCTGTTAAAAAAAATAGCAGCGTCCGCATTTTTCTTTTCAAGCTTAATCATTTACTGTAGAAAGAGGGGAAAAAAATGCTTAAAGATGTTAATTTCATGTAAATCAGAGGCAATATTTATTTTAATAATTATTTCTGAGAACAGCGTCAATCTGTGAAGTTATTCCAGCCCAGGAGGATCGGACTCCTCTGGAGGTTTTGCCTCAGAATCAGCTTATTCTGATATCACCACTCAAATTATCGATTAGATTAAGGTCCAGAGATCGGGTTGATCACTCCATTTTGTTAATATTGCTGGTCTGTGTGTGTTGAATTAATCTCTTTTTAAAACATCTGTTTTAAGGCAACATGATGTAGTTAAGCATTTTGATGTATTCAACCTGATCCATGATCCCTGATATGTGATAAATTGGCTCCATATCACAATATGAGAGACATCCCCACAGCATGCTGCCTGAGCCACCATGCTTTACAGTGTGCTGTGACTTGAGTTTAGTTTTCGGAGGTTGTTTGTGAGAAACCGTCCCTACACCCAATAAGTACAATCCTGTTTTCATCACTGCAAATTAAGTGGTTACTTGTTGTCTTTGACCAGTTTATCCAGTTAACTGAACACATCATGCAACAGGCTGTAAATTGATTTGCTTTTGATGTATTACACATCACTTGCTTTCCAGAACTGCTTTGGCTTGATTTCATTGTTCATAATTTGTCAAACCAGACAATAAATGTCAGTAAAAATTTAGCTGATTGTCAGAGATAAAGAGATATCCAGATCATATTCATATTCCTCTAAATTCTGGTTTAAAATGCCTCAGGTCCTCACCTTTTAAATTCTGTTCTCAAACAGAAAATCTTTAAGGAAACTGTCCAGCTCTCAGTTGGCGACTTTGCTCTCAAGCACAATTGTGTCAGACCGTAAGACAATTATCCAAAGCGCACCAGCAACTCCAGCTCAGAAGGGCTAAAAAAAACATGAACCTTTTGAAGCGGCCTAGTCAAAGTCTGGACAAATCTGATTGGGATGCTGTGGCATGACCTTAAACAGGCTGTTCATTCTTGAAGAGTCTCTATTCTGGTTTCATTGAAACAGATTTGCAAATCAGAGTTAGGCAAATGTTCACCACAGCCAGGTAAAAAACTTGCCAGTTAAAGTTTGACAGTAGTTGTTGCTGCTGGTTTTTAGGTTTAGGGGGCAATTACTTTTTCCACATAATTACTTTTTCTTCAGTAACTAAAGTAAATTGCTATTTGAACCCTGCTTTATGTATCTCTGTTGTATATCAAAATTTATTTGAGGATCTGAAACACTGGTTTGGCCAAAAAGCAAAAACAGAACTGCTAACGTTTTTCACACCACTCAATGTAGTATGTTGATCAAACGACATGAAATCTAGAAAGATATTTTAATAACATAGATCTTTAATTCATAAGGAATTGGATGAACCCTAAACAACCCTCAAAAATTCAACAAGCTGGTTTGAATGAAACAACGTTCAACTCACAGCAAAACCCACTTTGGAAAAGTTTTATTGAGCTGAGCAGCTGAAATAACGGTAGGGTAAAAGAGTTTAAATTAAATCCCCTAGGCAGGGAACACTTTTATTAATTATCCAACAAGGAAAATTTACTTGTTGTTTTAATTCAGATTGCACGCAGGAGCTAACAGTGAGGCATTAATGGCTCCCATTTTTAAAGCATTAAAAACAATCTGCTCATCACTGGGTTCACCCCGTTATGAACAGAAAACAGATTAAAGCCAATAAAACCTCTTTGTTCCTTAAACCTCCGCAGGGTTTTTGAACAGCTCACACACAGTCTCAAAGTCACAGCCCTTCAGCAGTTCTTCGTAATGTCTTCTGACGTCCCCATAGAGCGGCATGGACTCCTGCCGGTCTGTCACACCTGGGAAGGCGACTGGCTGCTCGTTGACCAGAGGCTGTAGTCTGATGTCCCCTCCTCCGCAGTCGTACAGAACCAGGATGAGGTTAGCAGCGTACGGTAACATACGGCTGGTGCGGAAGGAGCGCTGTGTCTGCGAGGCGTAGTTGGTGGATGTCAGAGGTTCGCTGTCCTTGAAGAAGCCCAGGAGGGCGAGGAGGGGCAGGAGCGTCTCTGCGTGGCCAACCTGGATCGTCACAGCTTCAGTCACCTTCTGACCCGAACTGGAACAAACAGAATCAGCTGTTTGAAAATGGCAAGGCTATACTTCAAAATTTGGTACCACTGCTGGTACCTGAGATAACCTTATTGGTACTCAGAATAAAGTTTGTTGTTTATTTAGTGAACACAAATGAACTGGCTACTTCAGGATGGCGACAACTTAACCTCCAGTTCCAGTTGCACGTTCGGAAACCTGGGGGATTTTTTTTACCTGAGTGCTAGGTCACCATGATGGCTAACGGGAATACAAACCAAAAATAATGTATTTTTCTGCATTATGTACTTTCAAACATTGTAGCAACATGTTCACTGAACCAGAATGCATAGTACTGTTTCATATGAATGATCTAGTGAGATACAAATCTTCAAAACTCAATCAAGCAGAGCCAATGTATAAAAAATTGTTTTTCTTTGCTTTGTTTTTATTTTTTAATAAAATAACAAAAACTGAAAAGTCTTGGTCCAAAGCTGTTTTAAATGTCTGTTAAGATGCTGGTATTTGGAAAACGTTGTATTTACTACTTGTGAACCATTTGACAGCTGGTGCCAAATGTTTAAACTTTACAGCGCATTTCATTTTTCAGAAAAATCACAGTCAAGCATTAGTTCAGTGTCTTGGCTCAAATGTTAACAACAAAAAGACAACTCATTGTATTGAGAGAAAGAAAAACTGTCAAAATTTCTTCTCTTTTTTACTAAAACATCTCTAGCATCTGTATTACTGTACACACAGAGAGACGCATTTAATTAAAGGGGGAAAACACCCTCACTTTGGCACCAGAGTCTTTAGGATGTCCCAGTTGGACAAGAGGGTGGTTTCTCAAGGCCCTCAGCTTAGAATAAAGGTTCTGACAGCATTTTCCCCTCATGAGCCCAGTGATACTTGGATGTACCCTGCCATCTAGCTTGATTTAATTTTCCTGTTGGGAAAATGTTATGCTTATGTCACATTCGAGGAGGGTGACTTTTTAGAACCAGAGGGATGCACTGTAGCTGGATTTCAGTAACAGTCATAGTTTGCTCATAACTAGGCTGATGTTTAAACAAAGGGTTGTTATCCAAAGTCCATCAACCCTCCCCCACCTGTGATCATTTGGCCTGGACAATAATCACACTGCATGAGAAAGAAGAGAAAATGAACTTCCCCTTAAGATCATAAGGGTTGTTCCTTAGGCCAATCCAATGCTGAAAACACACTAAAAAACACAATGCTAAAAACATGAGCAGGTTTTTGGTCAGAGTAGAAACTAATAGATTTAAGGATTAGAAATATATGAAAGCATTTAGAAACAAAACCATTTATTTTGCCCATAAATTTAAAAGCAGGTGACCATGGCAGCCACCATTAGCGTTCACTCACTTGTGCTCATTGAGGGCTTTGTCCAGACGACTGAACATGTCGTGGAAAAGAATGCAGCTCGATTTGCTGTTGATTTCATATCCATAGGCTCGCTTCCAGAACTGCTTCAGATCAAGTGCATACTCCATAACCTGTTGAACCAGATCAGAAAGAAGAAATTAGGACATGCGTGAATACAGCGCACGCTGCCTAGAATGACTTGGGTTATTGTGGAGGTCTAACTGAGCTTTATGAGCCTGCATGTAAGAACATTTCTGAAAGAGGTATCACTGTAGAAAATCTGAGGAAACGTTTGTCTGGAGGTTTTCACCTGACAATAAAATATGTCATTCATTTTTATTCACAGATTTAATGGTAAGATGGCGATTGCATGAAAAGAATTAATGTAGCAACCATGTTTCTGGGCTATAGGTGAATGTACCAAAGTCTATTGTAAAACTTATTAAAACGTTTTGGGACAATTTGTCAATGCTGTTCCCACCAAATCTATCACTTTCTCGCAGTCCTCCTCATGATAAACTTAAATGTAAATTTTTAAGAAATCTTTCAACACCACGGTTCTCAAGCTTGGGGGCAAGTAGCGCAGTGATACTGTCCCAACTTGTACACCTTATGTGCCGTTTCATTTATTTCTAGATCAACATGATGATATGACAAAGAGATCAGACTCAACTAAATAACAATCTAGTTTCAAGTTTGGAAACCGGTGGGGTCTGCTAACGGATGTGCTCCATGCATTTTGCATGCATTACTCCTCTGCATTTTGTACTTTCAAACGCTAAAGCAATATGCCTCCTAGGAGAGTTACCATCAAGTTGTGCGTGTGAAAGATTACATATGGTGCAAATCATCCCAAGTGCAAAAAAACTGCTTTTTTCTTCAAGTTTTATTTGTAAGGTAGGCATATTAGATTTGGAGGCCTGGGTTGGTGGGAAACATCTGACTTTCCCATGCTGAATTTCAGCTTCCAAAGGCCTTCTGCTCATTTTTCCAACTACAACTATTGATATTATATTGGTAGACATGGAATAGAGAGCTAACCCTATTGCTAACCCTGGCGTATTTCTGAGGCGGCTACCAATTAAACAAAGATGGCACCTTTTTTGAAAATTTGCTGTAGCCTGTACTTGTCTACCCCCTGGTTGAAGATCGAAGTCCAAGATGGCTACCCACATCTTGTAAGAAGAAGAGTTTTCATGTAGCACAAAGTGATTGTTTTTTGAGGAATGGCAACAGGAAATAAAATTAAAAAATGTTAAATCACTCTAGAATTTCATTAAAAGATTTATAGAACAACGTTCTGCTGAAAATGTGTGCATTGATTATAATACTTTAGGTATTCAGGCATATCGTATGACTCACTCTATCAATTTTTTCCTTTCAGAGGATGATTGCCGTGTGTTTTTTTTCATGCAAACAACCCATATCCCTTTGGAAAAATATGATTAATACATGACTATAAATGCTTAACCTATCAGTTATGATATAAAAAAAGAGACCGTACCTGCGCATCAACCAAATCAAAGAGCCGACACCATGGGGAGTTCAATGTCTTGATGGCAAACTCATACGCACACAGGTAGAAAGCAGCTTCCACCATATCTGCAGGATAAATAAGATTTTAATGAATGTAATTCATACACGTAAAATTTTACCATTAACAGTTCAATATCCGTGTGTGTTGACTGGCTCTTCCTGCTACATTTTCTTTTTTGTATTGTATGTTGTATCCGGGTACTCCAGCTTCCTCCCACAAAAACACGAGTGTTAGGTTAATTGGTCTCTTGATATTGCCCATAGGTGTGAATGTGTGTGTGGTCATTTTTCCTGTGTGTGTCTGTGTTGCCCTGCGATGGACTGGCGACCTGTCCAGGGTGTACCCCGCCTCTCGCCTGTAGATTGCTTGAGATAGGTACCAGCTTCCCTGTGAGGCACTATAGAAGAAGTGGCAGAAAATGACTGACTAACTTTTAAAACCTTATAATGCAAACACTGAGTAAAAAAATAAATAAATGTAATTAACCTGTAAAATAATCAAAAAAAATTAACTTATAACTAGTGAACCACTTTCAACTTGGAAAAAAATATCTTTTTCTTGAGGGGAAGCATACTTATTTTAAGATTATTTTTCAATAAACTGTTCATATGCAATATTATAAATACATACATGCAGTATAAAACGCAGCACATACAGCAGAAAAAAAAAAATCTGTGAAACTGTCATAATACAAAATACATAAAACTTCCAAACATCAGATGGATGGTCAGGAGGTTAAATGCTGCTTAAATGCAGGAGGTTAAATGCTGTACCCATATAGTGACCTTTTTTAAACAAAAACAGTAATTTACAGTCACTTCCTTGACAAAATGGATTTGAGATGATTAGGGCCAGGAAACTTTATATTAGAAAACAGCATCACCTAGTGTTTAAACATGCACAGTAAAATTCTGTACACAACTATCTGATGACATGTAAAATATGAAACAGAAGCTGTACCCAGTGAATGATTGCTGTTGTAATATACAGGGGTTGGACAATGAAACTGAAACACCTGTCATTTTAGTGTGGGAGGTTTCATGGCTAAATTGGACCAGCCTGGTAGCCAGTCTTCATTGATTGCACATTGCACCAGTAAGAGCAGAGTGTGAAGGTTCAATTAGCAGGGTAAGAGCACAGTTTTGCTCAAAATATTGAAATGCGCACAACATTATGGGTGACATACCAGAGTTCAAAAGAGACAAATTGTTGGTGCACGTCTTGCTGGCGCATCTGTAACCAAGACAGCAAGTCTTTGTGATGTATCAAGAGCCACGGTATCCAGGGTAATGTCAGCATACCACCAAGAAGGACAATCCAACAGGCACATCCAACAGGATTAACTGTGGACGCAAGAGGAAGCTGTCTGAAAGGGATGTTCGGATGCTAACCCGGATAGTATCCAAAAAACATAAAACCACGGCTGCCCAAATCACGGCAGAATTAAATGTGCACCTCAACTCTCCTGTTTCCACCAGAACTGTCCGTCGGGAGCTCCACAGGGTCAATATACACGGCCGGGCTGCTATAGCCAAACCTTTGGTCACTCATGCCAATGCCAAACGTCGGTGCAATGAGCGCAAATCTTGGGCTGTGGACAATGTGAAACATGTATTTTTCTCTGATGAGTCCACCTTTACTGTTTTCCCCACATCAGGGAGAGTTACGGTGTGGAGAAGCCCCAAAGAAGCGTACCACCCAGACTGTTGCATGCCCAGAGTGAAGCATGGGGGTGGATCAGTGATGGTTTGGCCTGCCATATCATGGCATTCCCTTGGCCCAATACTTGTGCTAGATGGGCGCGTCACTGCCAAGGACTACCGAACCATTCTTGAGGACCATGTGCATCCAATGGTACAAACATTGTATCCTGGAGGCGGTGCCGTGTATCAGGATGACAATGCACCAATACACACAGCAAGACTGGTGAAAGATTGGTTTGATGAGAATGAAAGTGAAGTTGAACATCTCCCATGGCCTGCACAGTCACCAGATCTAAATATTATTGAGCCACTTTGGGGTGTTTTGGAGGAGCGAGTCAGGAAATGTTTTCCTCCACCAGTATCACGTAGTGACCTGGCCACTATCCTGCAAGAAGAATGGCTTAAAATCCCTCTGACCACTGTGCAGGACTTGTATATGTCATTCCCAAGACGAATTGATGCTGTATTGGCCGCAAAAGGAGGCCCTACACCATACTAATAAATTATTTTGGTCTAAAACCAGGTGTTTCAGTTTCATTGTCCAACCCCTGTATATGCTCCTTAATGTTCAATTCAATTCAGTTCGTTAATATAGAGCCAATTAATAACAAATATCATCCCAGGACACTTTACAAAACAAACACGTCCAATTTACTTTGGGAATGATGTTAAAGGGCACTGAGAGTAATTAACACGGCTCGGCACCTGGATCATACTTACCCACAATTTATTCAATCAAAATTATTAAAACTTACTGACATAGTTAAACTACAAACAGCTCTACTAATGCATATAGCTAAAATTAACTAACTGCCAGAAAATATTCAAACATTATTCATGAGATGGGAAACAGTTTATGCGTTCAGAGGTATATGTCATTATTCACAATCATTATTGTCACAATTGTCACAATGTCACATTCATTATTATCATTATTAGCACTTATTACCTTTTATATTAGTGTACATTGTATAATTGTCTTAAAAGGATAATCACAGGGGCTCTTATTTTTTCCCCTTTTTTAATTAAATTAAATTAAATTAAAAGAAGAATTGGTGGGAATAATGTCGCAGAAGAACTGCTGGGTTTAGTATATATTTATACTGTCCACTCCTTTGAGCATGTTAATATTAGTCAGTCATTTTCTATACCGCTTCTTCCATAGTGGTGTCGCTGGGAAGTCGGTGCCCATCTCCAGCAGTCTGTGGGCAGGAGGTGGGGTACACCCTGGACAGGTCGCCAGTCCATCGCAGGGCAACACACAAACAACAATGCACACACTCATTCACACACCTAAGCTGTGTTAATATTATATATTAATTAATACTGCTGTTACTATCTGCTGAGACGTCCAATATTTCTTTTTGACCTGAATATAGAGATCTACAAGTGTTACCTTCGGTAAAGACAGTGCTTATAGTTTACACTTAAAATAAGAAATCCTTCGCATTTAGAGTAAATGACAGTACTATTTTCAAAACTGTGATGTTCCTAAATTTCTCAAAAAGTGAATTATGTGATTTGTACCACGCTCTGCTCTGTCCTGAATTATACAGTTTATATAATTGACAAAGTTTTTCTCCTAGAAAAGAAGAATTCAATTCTTAAAGTTATATTTTTGGCTATATTAATGTGAACAGACCTAAAAAGTGCAGTCCACATTAGTTCCAATGAACATAACTACATTTTGTTACAAAACTATATACATCTATTAAATCAATAAACACAACTTATACAGCAGGAGAATTACAGTAGGAAAAATAAATATTTGATACACCGCCAACTTGCAAGGCACAAAGAGGTCTGTAATTTTCATAGTAGGTACACTTAAACTGTGAGAGATCCAGAAAAACCACATTGTTTGATTTTTAAATAGTTAATTAGAATTTTACCAGGGAAGAAATTGTAGTCCTGCACAAGTTCTGGATGGGCTACAGGAAAATTGCCAAGCAGCCTGGTGAGGAGGCAACAACTTTTGGCGCAATTATAAGAAAATGGAAGGAGTTCAAGATGACGGTCAATCTCCCGCGGTCTGGGGCTCCATGCAAGATCTCACCTTGTAGGGCATCAATGATCATGAGGAAGGTAAAGGAATTTGCCCAGAACTAAACGGCAGGACCTAGTCAATGACCTGCAGAGAGCTGGGACCACAGTCTCAAAGAAGACCGTTCGTAACACACTATGCTGTCATGGAATAAAATCCTGCAGACCGCATAGGTTCCTCCAGCTTAAGCAGCACAAGTCCAGGCCCGTTGACATGTAAGAACACTGAAGATGGGTCGTCTCTGGCTCTTCCAGCATGACAACGACCCGAACACACAGCCAGGGCAACTAAAAAGTGGCGCCATAAGAAGCATTTCAAGGTCCTGGAGTGGCCTAGCCAGTCTCCAGACCTCAAGCCAAAAGAAAATCTTTGGAGGGAACTGAGCCTCCATATAGCCCAGTGATTGATCTGATTGTAGATCAGCAAAGACTGAGAAATCGAATCATTTGAAATTTCAAACGATTCGATTTCTCAGTGTTTGCTGATCTCCAATCAGAGCCGACCAAGGAAAACAGGCCGATTATTCACTGTGCTAATAAATGCTGTATTATTCGACTTTACGTGCTATATGTTAGAGCTGTTGGCACTATGCAGCTTAAAATGTGACGGTTACACGCTATTCAGATAGTTGTGATACTAATGCATTTATGTGTTATGATCCTGGATTCTCACCAAGGTTGCTTTAATAGCCACCAAACATGGAGAACTGATCTTGCAAATTGAAATACAAACTATATTATAAAGTACATTCTTTGCTTTGTTTTTTAAATGTGTCCTTAATTAACACTCCCTAAACACAAATGGAAGACAAGGTAATAGACCAGCAGACCAGTAGCATTTATCGGTGAAATAATCTCTGGTTTTAGAAAGGATTTTTTAAAAAGCATTCCTGTATGTTTGCCTAAAATCTTTAGAACTGACCATCTGTGATGAGATCATAAGGGACTTCCAGACGGTCAGCGATCTTCTCCTGGACCCTCTTCATCTCTGGCCCCTGTGTGAACTTGTCCAGCTCTGTCAAAGCTGAAGGGTTGTTTTCAACTTCATTCACAAACTTGGTGCACTGGTCAAAGAACCTCATGAGAGCATCGTTCACCGAATGTTCAAACTCCATATCTGAATGGAAAAAATAAGCCACCTGTTACACTGATCCTGCAGGAACATCATACTGCTGTCTCATCATAATGATACCTCTGATGGCCCACATCTCTGTCAGCCCTGCTTTGAAGGACAGCGTGCTGTTCACACATCTGTGCTTGGAGCTGGTTATGAACCTGATGAATCCACCTCGAAGCTTCTCCACTGAGATCATTGAGGGAAACAGCTTGGACAGCCTGACGGCCAGATGCTTCAGGTCCTCCACACCTTTCTGGACCAGTCGACCGTCCATGTCCTCATTGTACCACATCGTCCAGTCGGCCAGGATCTCCCGCAGCCAGCTCTCTTTCCCCCGGGCGCTGCTCTGGACCACCGTGTAAAGTTTCTGCATCTTCTTCACGTTTTTGGCCGTCGGGTATCGCGTCCCATGTCTTATGATGGCCGTCAGATGGATTTCGCGACATCGCGGAGACGGAGGCTGCAAAATAGACCTGTTTACAGCGAGTATGTCCTTTATCAGATAAGCGTTCACTTCCTCATACCTTCCTTTGGTGCCGAAATACTTGGCGATGGCCGGTATATCCAGGTTCTCCTCTGAACTCACGAAGTTATGAAAACACCAGGAAAAGCCGGTTATGGTGGTAATGTAAAGGATTTTCCGTAAAATGCTCGCCATGACCTCTTTTTTGTAGTGCAGAAGCCAAACTACGTGACGTTATACATGTGGTATCAACCAACCAATCAGACTGCGGAAATTGAAGTGACACACAGAGGCGATTGTTGCATGAACGTCGCCCTGGGTGGTTAAAGACTGTATGAAGAAAAGAAAACACAACAACAAAAACTCGTTCACCTTCAAGAGACCTAAAACAATGTTTTAAAGCAGACCCAGGTAAGAATGACTTGAGGGAAGAAGATAAACTGGGTTTCTAATCATAATCCAAAAGAAAGCAGAAAAGATGGTGTCTGGCAGTAACTTAATGATGGGCATGGAACCTAATACCTCACAATAATCTAATAATTCAAAATGTCATAAAGCCAATAGTGTAATACAGTTTTTAAGTCAATGATATGATTGCGAGAGAGGGTTTCACATTATTTGTTAACTTGTTAACACCGAGGTCTGCACAGTTGGATGGTGGTTAGCACTGTAGCCTTGCAAGAAGATTCCAGGTTCAAATCCTAGGTTAGTGTTGCATGTTCTTCCAGTGCATGCATTGGTTCTCTCTGGATACTCTCTGGCTTCCTTCCACAGTCCAAAAACATGACTGTTAGGTTAAGTCAACCTTAGTGACATGTTTCAATTTAATTGCTCCCCCTAAATAGCCCTTAGGTACTGTATGAGTGTGTACTTGCATGGTTGTTTGTCTTGTGTGTTTCTGTGTGGCCCTTTGATTCACTGGGAACTTTTCCAGGGTGTACCCTGTTCCTCGCCCAATTACTGCTGGAGATAAACACCAGCCCCCATGCGACCCTGAAAGAATCACCAGGTACAGTGAATGGATGGATGGATGGATGGATGGATGGATGGATGGATGGATGGAAAGAGCAAACACATGACCACTGTTCTAAGTGATCAAACTATCAAATGTACTTAACAGTGATTAATTAGATCACAAAACCGATTTAAATGCTTACTTGTATGTAATCTTGAGGAATTCATATTAGACTATGACATCCACTCTTCCTGGTTTGGACAAGCAAACTAAAAAAAAAAACCAGCAAAAAGGCTTTTATTTACATTAAATTCAATGTTATTTATGTATTATTACATTACTGGCTACACTTGTAAGTTTCTCATATGATTCTAATTGAATAACTTGTGTTAAAAATTGTGTAAAATATTATATTAGCAAAGTTTTACTATGCCACTGGCTCAAAACCTTTATTATATAATTTGCAAGTCATTACATTAATTTCTTTATTACATTAAAAAATGTGTATGTTATTGGCTGTTATTACACTATGTGGGGTGGGACATAAAAACTACAAGCAATACAAGTTAAAATGTGAGGTTGTCAAATATTTTTAGAAGTTTTAGGAACTATTTAAATCCTCACTAGAAAAATAGTAATTTAGCTCGGTATGGAGAGCTTTTAACGTAATGTCTATCTATGTAACTCCATTTACATTGAAACAACAGGTTCTCTGCTTCAGTAAATGTCCAGATTGGCAAAATCCATTTACAAATAATAGGCTTGTGTGGTTTTAAATTGCTCAAGCATCATGTACAAACTAATATGCTATGCTAAGCTAATAAAATCAGTCTGAATATATATATATATATATATATATAGTTCTAAAGGATGAATTATTTTGACTCCAGTTAGAAATCTTGTAGTGAATCAGAAAGCCTTAAAAACCATGAATCATTACATGTAGCAAGCCTAATTCTGGTTTGTATCAAAAGTCTTATCAGCCTTATTGATAATAATATCTTTTAAAATCTGTCTCAAAAAGGAGCAAATTCTCTTCTTCGTGGAGCGTAATTTGCATAATTAATAGAGAAAAATCTGATGGAATAAATCATAAAAATATTCTTAACAATTTATGAAAAAAAATTTGACCTTCAACCACAAATTTAGATACAGATGCATGAGCTGATAAATGAAACAGGCCATGCTCTTTACCTCAATCAGTGTCATGCTATCTTTACTTCAATTAAGTGATTAGATTTTTTAAAAATTGTTAAACATTACACCAGTTGTTGGGGTGGAGGATTTTGCTTAATGCTACCTATATGTAAAATGTATATTTCTTTAACAAGGACTTCAAAAAGCTCATAACTAATTAAATAATTCTACTTTTTTTATTCAAATGAAATAAAGGCTGTGAATTTAAGTCCTAAACTTCAGCAGGATTGTTGAACAGTTGGCATTCAGTTTCGAAGTCACACCCATTGAGCAGGTCTCCGTAGTGCTTTCGGACATCTTCATAGAGCGACATGGAGACCTGCTGGTCAGTCAGACCAGGGAACGTCAGAGGTTTCTCATTTAGCAGAGGCTGAAGTCTGATGCCTCCTTCTCCACAGTCATACAACACAAGAAGGAAATTGGCAGCATAAGGCATCATGTGGCTGGTGCGGAAAGAGCGTTGAGTCTGTGAGGCGTAGTTGGTCGATGTCAGGGGGACTTTGTCCTTAAAAAAGCCGAGCAGGGTGAGTAATGGCAGAAGGGTGTCGGCGTGCCCAATCTGAACAGTCACTGCTTCACTGACCTGCTGACCTAACCTGAACCACACAGGACAAACATGCAACAGTGAAAATGTATTCAGATTACATGAGAGGACATAAAGTGTGTGTAAATACTAGCAACCAAAAAAGAAGAGCTTGCACCAAGACTAAAGGTAATTAATTATCCACTCACTTGTTCTCGTTGGCTGCCTTGTCCAGTCGACTGAACAGGTCATGGAAGAGGATGCAGCTTGACTTGCTGTTAATGTCATGACCGTAGCCTCTTTTCCAGAACTCCCTGAGGTCACTTGCATACTCTATAATCTGTTGAAGCAGAAAAATCTCATTTAGCCATACGCTGAAAAAAGGGTGTGTAAATCAGCACTTTTAAAATGTATTCAAACCCCTTGGAAAGTTTACATTTAGGCATGTTAAAACTAGAAATGTCATTGTATTTTACAAGTAAAAATCTGAAAAGTGTAGTATGAATTTATATTTGATTTGCACAGTGAAAGACAGAAGGTTCTGCCCATTCTTCTTCCCAAAATAGTACAGGGTCAGTCAGATTGGATGGAATCACAGATTCTCCATTGGATTTGGGACTGGCCTTTGACTAGGTCAATGTAGCAAATTAATATGCCTTGATCTCAACTATTCCATCATTGCTCCGGCTGTATGTTTAGTATCATAGGTAGGTGAATTTCTGCTCCAATCTTTAGTTTTTTGCACCCTCTAGGGGATCTCCTCCAGGATTGCCTTACATTCAGTTCCATCCATTTTTCCATTAACACTAACTAGCCTCATTGACTCTGCGGAAGAAAAATCATTGCCGTGATGATGACAATGATGCTACCATGCTATTATGTGACACCATCAGGATGTTGTTTTCAGAATGATTTTCATCTCATCTAGCATTTTACATGCAGACCGGACAGTTCAGTTTTGATCTCATCTGATCTGAGTATCTTCTTCCACATGACGATGGCCTGGGGCAAAATGACTTTGACTTTCTTTCAACAGTGGCTTTATTCTTGCTGCTGTTTAATAAAGGCCAGATTTGTGGAGTGCACAATTAATGCTGTCAGTATATTCTTCCACCTGAGTTTCCGGCAGCTTCTCCAAAGATACCATGTGCGTCTTGGCTGGTTAGATTTATAGCTGAGCTATACTGTTTACTTTTTCAGATGACGGATTGAACAGAATAGAGTTAGACTTTATAACCTAACAATGGTTTAAACTAGCTCAAAGATTACAGTCTGCTAAATTCTTTGGTCTTCATGATGTTGTATGTTTCATAATGTTCTCAAACATATCCTCACAGAACAGCTAGAAAACCTCCATCCATCCATCCATCCATCCATCCATCCATCCATCCTCTATAGCATCTTATATTAGAGGTGGGGTACACCCTGGAGAGGTCGCCAGTCCGTCACAGGCCTCACAGAAACAGCAAACAATCCATTAAATATTTTGTTAAAATTGCTTTCCATTAGCTCACGGGGAGACTTTCTTGGACCATAGCTGTAGCCGAATTAGATTGATGTAATTGGAAATAAGAATCCAACCTTTGCATCATCCTCATCAAAGAGCTGACACCAGGGGGAGTTTATTGCCTTGACAGCAAATTCATAAGTGCACAAGAAAAACGCTGCCTCAGCCAAATCTGCAGGTGAAATGTAAAGGAGGTTAGTCACATGGGCTAGGTGGGCAACGATATAAAAGAAAGACCAAAGAGTTTTTAAAGTTTTTAAACTATGACCTAAAAACTCTCAAACAGGAAACAGTTCTTACACATGCACCTAGTAATGTTCTACTATTAAGTAATGTGTCTGCTGCTCTTATAACCCATACTTGATTTTTTATTTTTGTATTTGACTAAGATTTATTTATTTACATACTTTATTTATCAATGACAAGGCAGTAAAACATGGTGGACATCTGCAATTTAGGATAGTCATTGTGGAATTGTGATGAAAAGTAAAGGAAAACAGTGCATGCAACATGTTAAAGGTGGATTCAACCGTATGTGATGAAACTGGATGGGACTCCTAGATGTTCTGCAATCTTCTCCTGGACCCGCATCATCTCCGGCCCCTGCTTGAACTTTTGCACCTCTATCACAGCTGACTGGTTTTTATCTACTTCCTGGACAAACCTGGTGCACTGCTCAAAGAACCTCAAGAGGGCATCGTTTACTTCGTGGCCAAACTCCACATCTGCATGGACAAAAAGCATCAGGTTATACTGAGAAAGTTGGTTAAATTGAAGAATCCATGCTGCAGTGTCATCGCCATCATGATACCTCTGATGGCCCACATCTCTGTCAGTGCTGCTTTGAAAGACAGTGTGCTATTAACGCATCTGTCCTTGGAGCTGGTTATAAACCTGATGAGTCCACCTCGAAGCTTCTCCTCAGAGATCATTGAAGGAAACAGCCTTATTAGCCTGACGGCCAGATGCTTTAGATCTTCCACACCTTTCTGCACCAGTCGACCGTCCATGTCCTCATTGTACCACATCGTCCACTGGGTAAGGATCTCACGCAGCCAGCTATGCTCACCTATGGAATTATTCAGGACAATGTTGTGCAGCTGCTGCATCTCCTTGATGTTTTTGGCTGTTGGGTATCTTGTCCCGTGTCTTATTATGGCTGTCAGATGGATTTCCCGACACTGCGAAGACGGAGGCTGCAAAATAGACCTGTTTACAGCGAGTATGTCCTGTCTGAGATATGGGTTCACTTCTTCATATCTCCCTTTGGTGTTGAAATACTTGCTGATGAGGGGTATGCCTTGTTCATCCTTAAGGGTCACATGATGATGAACACAGCACAGGATTATAAAACAGTATAAAAGAAAAGATAGCATGATGCATCCGTTAGGAGACTGGAATGTCTCGAATAACAAAAGCATCTGTTTGATGGACAGAGCAAAGTCCAATCCAGTTTGTTTGCTTTTATTTCCTAACAGAAGTTAAGTAAATATGTTTTGTTCTATGTATTTGTTGAGAGTGAAGCTAAAAAGCAGTCTGTGTAAATGGTCAGGTAATTTGATCTTAGTGACGTTGATAGATGGTGAAAGCTGATAGATGGTTCTACACGTCTCACTTTTGCTGTGTTCTCACTTTTAACTCCAAACCGATGATGAACTGTTGATTCCATTATCAGTTATCAGCGAGCTGCAAAGATTCTGTAGGTTTCAAGAGGTTTTTCTGGTATACATCAATCAGCGCAAAATTATTTTCTCAGTTAGGGTTCCTCTGTTTCTGCATTTTATCATTTATCATTCAGTACACCAATTATTGTAATTCATAAGCTACAATGTTAGGCTTCGTGATTAAACTTCAGTGCTAAGATTTTACTTTTATTTTAAATTGAACTTGGAAGTCTAATAAGGAAGAAACACGAGAAAAATGAATGAAATGTGTTTCTTTTTGTTTTATCTCTAGTGTATCTCTAATGTAAGAAACATTATTGAATCAATACCTATATTTGTTGAAACTTGTATCTTGCATTTATTTGTTAGGAAATGACACTAATTACAGTTATATATATTCCAATGAGGCTCATTTGCCTGAGGACCCCAAAGCGCTTTACACGACATTTAGTCATCCACCCATTCATACACAGACAGTGGTAGACTACATTGCAGCTACAGCTGCCCTGGGGCAAGTTGACAGAAATGAGGCTGGCATACATTTGGTACCATACCCACTGACCTTAACTCTCAGCAGTAATGACTTTATGGGATTCTTCTTAAATAAAATTGATTCTATTAAAAATAAAATCTTTGACATACTCCCGAAGATGATTACTTCATCCTCAGCAAGTGAGACAACACTGGAAGTAACTGTTGAACCTGATCTGTGTTTGGACTGTTTTGATCCTGTGGAGCCTCCTGAGTTACAGTCGACCATAATATTCTCTTAAAAAGGCTGGAATATGCTGTAGGGATCAGGGGAACAGCGCTAGGCTGGTTTAAATCTTATCTGTCTGACAGATTCCAGTTTGTTCATGTAAATGATAAATCATCTTTAAACTCCAGGGTCAAATGTGGGGTACCACAGGGTTCAGTACTTGGGCCAATTCTCACTTAACCTGGATGGCATTAAATTGACCTCCGGTAATAAAGTAAAAAACCTTGGTGTTATTTTTGACCAGGATATGTCATTTAAATCCCATATTAAACAGATTTCTAGGATTTCCTTCTTTCACCTCCGGAACATTGCAATATTAGAAATATCCTATCCAGGAGTGACGCTGAAAAACTAGTCCATGCATTTGTTACTTCAAGGCTGGACTATTGTAATTCTTTACTATCAGGATGTCCACTAAATGCAGTTAAAAGCCTTCAGCTGATTCAAAATGCTGCAGCAAGAGTTCTGATGAAAATTAAAAAGATAGATCATATTTTTCCTATTTTAGCTTCCCTTCATTGGCTCCCTGTTAAATCCAGAATAGAATTAAAAATTCTCCTCCTCACATATAAAGCCCTTAATGATCTAGCTCCATCATACATCAGAGATCTGATTGTTCCATACGTTCCTAACAGAGCACTTTGTTCTCAGACTGCAGGTTTACTGATGGTTCCTAGAGTCTCTAGAAGTAGAATGGGAGGCAAATCCTTTAGTTATCAGGCTCCTCTCCTGTGGATCCAGCTCCCGGTTTTGGTCCGTGAGGCAGACACCCTATCTACTTTTAAGGCTAGGCTTAAAACTTTCCTTTTTGATAAAGCTTATAGTTAGAGTGGGTTAGGTTATCCTAAGCTATCTTCCTTATTTTTTACCTCCGCTTTCCTCCCTCCCTGTTGGATGGAGTAAGGGGGAGTCAGGTTTAGCCTAAACCGGCTCAGTTATGGTTGAGGTGCAAACACACCCTCCATTTTTGCTACCTGTATTACCCCCTCTCTTTTCCAATGGTTATGGTCAATCTGACAGAGAGAGGTATCCCAATCCTTGTGGTTTTTAGTATAACAATGACCATCAATGGGCTCTAGATGGACAAACTTTATCAGTTTATTATTTTACTTAGTGCCCCTACACGTGGCCCGTTCTGAGATGGCCGGGCTCTGGCACTCGGTGGTTTGGTCTGGCCTCCCCGGTGGCCCCGCGCCATTCCGGACCCTTTGTGGGGTGCCTTGAGACGACATTGTTGTAAATAAGCGCTATATAAATAAATAAACTGAAACTGAAACTATCTCTGTAGTTATGCTGCTATAGGCTTAGGCTGCTGGAGGAGATAATGACCAATTTCACCCTCTTTGCTACATTCTCACACTACTCTCCAATTTTGCATTATTTGCTGTTATTTCAATTTTTAACTTGATGTTGTCTCTCTTTTCTCTTCCTAGAAGCTACACCTGGCCTGACTCTGTGTCTACCTGTGACACCTTTCTGGAGAGGGGCATCGTCCAAGCTTCTGCTGGCAACAACTTAATGCTCACCCTCTACCGATGATCCACATGGCCCTGTCTTTCAGTGTTTAACCCTTTCTCTCTCCTAGACATGGCAATTGACTGAGCTTTTACTGTAACTAATTATATGCGCTCTCTTTCAGACTCTAACCTTGAAAACTGGCTCAGAGTTTATCTGTTCTTTCTTTCTAGATGAAACGACTAAAGGAGCTACATCCATTAACATTTACTTTTCCTTCCCATAGAAAGTACCCCTACATCAGTGCTTCTGTGTTCTTTTTGTGTCTCTGCTCTGTTCTCTCTAACCCCCAGTCGGTTGTGGCAGATGGCCGTTCACACTGAGCCTGGTTCTGCTGGAGGTTTCTTCCTGTTAAAAGGGAGTTTTTCCTCTCCACTGTCGCTACATGCATGCTCAGTATGAGGGATTGCTGCAAAGTCAACGCCAGTGACTGTCCACTGCCGCTACATGCTCATCCGGGAGGAGTGACTGCTACAAATCTCTGACTCGATGCAATCTGATGGGTTTCCTTAGATAGAAAAATCAATTATCCAATTTGAATAAATAACAGAATCTGACTCCACTGTTCAATGGTTAGGACTAATTGGAATGTATGTACAAATATGTATGTATAAATAAACTGAACTGAAATTGAATTGAATTGATCACCATCAGCAGGCAAGACGGGTGAAGTGTCTTCCCATAGTCGCCCCAGATCAAAGGTACCTTTTGAAAGTAGCCTATGAGCAGTTATCAAACATACTAAAACAACAGAGTGTCTTCAGTCAGAGGCTTCTTCAGATCTGCTGTAAGACAGACCGCTACAGGAGATCCTTCCTGCCGACAGCCATCAGCATCTACATCAGCTCTTTGAAGAATCCTACATAATGAGCTACAACAACATTTAACTTCCCTTTGGGATTTATAAAGTATTTTTGTATTGAATTGAATTGAATACTTTCGTTAAACCCATGTTTCTGTATTAAAAAAAGTGTTTTATTGGTCTGATGTAATATTCTTAGCCTAAATGTTGTGTTTTCATTAGATGTAAGTGTAAATTCATCATATTTAACAGAAATCTATATAATGTGTTTTACTTCGTGATTTGAGTTAATGAAATAAATAAACTTTTCAATTATATTATAATTTATTTGGTATGTATATTGTAATAATTAATATTTGAAATATTCATTTAAACATTTATGTGGAAAAATGAAATACTCTTACAAGAAATCTGTTGTCATTTCTTTACACATTGTATTATGTTGCATCTTGAAGATAATTAATAACCGATAGAGTATTTATTTGATATTTTAATTTATATAATCATGCAGTTCTTTCCCTCAAATTATCTTAAATAAAATAAATCTTGTAACAAAAATACCAACACAAAAATAAAACTCCACTGCAACCACCCTAGAGGACAGATCTAAAAAGAAATATATAAAAATAACTAAAATTACTCATTAGATTCTAGAATTGCGCCGCTCAAGGTGGCAGCATGTTGGAGTAGCTCTGTTACTTTCATTCTTTTTAAAAACCCTAATTCTCCTTGTGGTGGATAAAAACAATTTTTTTGGACAATTATCCTCTCCAGTATCAGATGCTGTGCAGCTGGTAGGATTTCTGCTGATACTTTTGAAACCGGGAGCAGCTTATTAATGTCTCAAGCTCAAATAATTCTTCAACTACAACCCAAAATCCCTGACAAGTTGAAAAGGATGTGCCATGGATGCAAAGCAGGAGCAATGAGAAGAGAAAGAAAGAGCAAGTTCAAACGATCTCTTCCATCGATTATAATGAGTAATTTGAGATAGTTGGGAAACAAGTTGGATGAGGAATGCAGTATCAGGTGTTTCACTGAGACAAGGCTGCAGGATTATATCCCTGACTCCAGCGTCTCTCTGCCTGGCTTTCTGACCATACGAGTTGACAGAGAATTAAATTGAAGTGACAAACGCAAAGGAGGTTGACTAGCAGTACTTGTGAACAACAGATGGTGTAATACAGGACATTTTATTGTAAATTGATGTCTCTGCAGCCCAGATATTGAACTGTAGGCAGTAAGTGTTTGTCCATATTATTTACCCAGAGAGTTCACCAGTGTTATTTTCGCAATGTTTTACATTCCACCATCAGCTGTTGCCGACACTGCATGTGATGACATAAGCTCAGCTGTTGCTAAGCTACAGACATAACACCCCAATGCGTTTGTGGCAATATATGGTCATATTAACCATGCTTCAATTTCTGCTACGCTTCAAATGTTTTAACAGTTTGTCAGCTGCTCCACCAGAGAAAATAAAACATTGGATGTGTTTTATGCAAATGCCAAGAAGACATACATCTCTAAAGCAAGACCTCCTTTAGGCAAATTAGATCACAATCTTGTTTTTCTCTGCTTGGAATATAATCTTCTTGTTCAGAGGCAACCTGTAATATAAAGAACTGTGAGAAGATGGTCAAAGGAAGCTGAAGAAGCCCTGCATGGTTACTTGGAGGATACAGATTGGGACACACTGTGCCAGACAAATGGATAGGACATCAGTGCCATGACTGAATGTGTAATCGACTATATAAACTTCCGTATGGATAACACCATCCTCACCAGAATGGTGAGATACTTCCCCGATAACCAACACTGTATCAACAGTGACCTGAAGCACCTGGTTAACAAGAAAAATAGACTTCAGAGAGGGAGACAGGGAATTATTGAGGAGTATACAGAAACAACTTAGAGTCAAGATAAGAGGCAGCAAGGCACAAGAAGAAGCTGGAGAGCAAGCTCGAGCAAAACAATATCAGAGATGTGTGGTCAGGGATGAAGAAGATCACAGGTTTCAAGCAGAACGACGATCTGACCGATGGATGTTTGGACAGAGCCAATTAACACATTCTTCAATGGGTTCAGTTCAGAAACAAGCTCACCATCCTTATATTCTGCCCACAGCCAAACAGACATCCCACCCTCCTTGGACCCACAGCTTTCCTGTACCACCTCAATGTTTTATCTTCCACCTCAGCCATGGACCCTTCTGCTTTTACATGTTTGTCTTCAACCAAATCAGAAGATGTTGATGCTCCCTTTGCCTCCCCCTTCTACCTGTGTGTCTCAAGAAGTCAGGTGAAGAGGGAACCAGAGAGATTCAACCGGAATAAGGCTGCAGGTCCAGATTGTGTCTGCGCTAGAGTCCTGAAGGCCTGTACCAGGCAGCTCTATAGGATTCTGCAGCAACTCTTCTACCTAAGCCTGGCTCAGAAGAAGGTTCCAGTGTTGTGTAAGACCTCCTGTCTTGTTCCGGTATCAATGAAAAGTCACCAATCAGGCCTCAATGACTACAGACATGTTGCCCTGACATCCCACATCATGAAGGCCCTATAGAGATTCTTGTTGGCCCACCTGAGTAAGCAAACAATAAACTATCAGGACCCCCTTCAGTTTACCTATAACTGTGGAGTTAAAGTTGAAGATGCCATCATACACCTGCTTCAACAAACCCAATGTCATCTGGACAAAGCCAGCAGCACTGTGAAGATCATGTTCTTTGATTTCTCCAGTACATTTAACACAATTCAACCTAATTTATTTTGTCAGAAACTCCAGAAGACTCAGGTGGAGGCCTCAACAATCTCCTGGATCAAAGACTACCTGACAAACCAAGGACCACAGATTGTGAGACTGCAAGGTTGTGTGTCTAACCAGGTGGTCAAGAGCACAGCAGCTGTGGTGCTCCTGTGCTGACTACCTGGCTAGACTTTGCTCTCACCATTTCTTTTCATTCTGTACACCTCTGACTTCCAGTACAAGACAGACTCCTCTCATCTGCAGAAATACTCTGATGATTCTGCAGTTGTGGGGTGGACGACTCAAGCTCAACAAGCTAATAAAGAAGGCTGGCTCTGTTCTGGGGACTTCTCTGGAACCTCTGGAGATCATTGTGCAAAGAAGAATTCTTCATGAAATGAACAACATTATAGAGAACCCTGAGCATCCTCTTCATACAACAACTTCGTACAACAACAGAGTGTCTTTAGTCAGAGGGTTCTTCAGATGTAAGACAGACCGCTACAGCAGATCCTTCCTGCCCACAGCCATCTGCGTCTACAACAGCTCTTTGAAAAAACCTGCATAATAGGAACTACAACAACATTTCATTTCCCTTTGGGATTAATAAAGTCTTTTTTAATTGAATTAATAAGCTATAACATAACATTTTTTGCATTTATTGAATCACTTTGGTATGCTTTATGTGGGTACCAGGCTCTTACGTATTAACCATACCACATAATAAGGAAATAATTAATATGTTTCTCACAGGAGTCCCATATAAGTCAAAGCTGATCCAAACAGTGCAGTTATTTAAGATAGTCTACCAGTGTAATCATGTTTTATCAAACTGTATCATTAAAGTAAGTGAAAATGTTTATAAACACGTCACCTCTGATTGGTCCTTGCAACAGCCAGACTCTAGTCTTTATCAATGTCAGGATTATCGAAGGATTGCTCTAGTATTTGTTCATGTACAATAGATTTTTGTTTGGTTCCTCTACTAAACTTTTGCTAAAATTGATTTATAATTAAGACAAGATGTTACTCATTAATTATTCTCTGCTGACCTAACCAAATCCTGCACAGTGTCATGCTGTCATTTAACAGGAACAAGGTCCTGGTTTATAATCTTGGCTGGAGTCTTTCTGTCTGGAGTTTCCATGTTTTCTACGTGGATGTCTGGGTTTTCTCCAAGTATTCCGGCCTGTCCACCAGTCCATTTATGGAAGATGTGGTAACACTAAACTGTCCTGATGTCTAGGTGTGTTTATGTGTGTATCTGTTTGTATCTGTAAACTCTTTCGGACTGTTTCTAGTATAATCATTTACCCTCCATAGATCCATAGATGTTAATGTGGTGAAACATCATTTTAAGTGTTAGGGGTCAGGGTAAGAGCTATGGCATATATGTGGTCAACCACATGAACGAAATAAATACAAAGTCTCAGAACAGTTAAAAAGACACGACCCCAGCTCTTCCCATACTGAAAATGCTAACCTAATGCTAAGTATGCCATACTGACTTACATTCAAAACAGTTTTACAACAGGACTTGGATTTTCTCTGTTCAGTTTGTGAAAAAAAAATGCAATCGAAAAAAAAAGAATGACACTGATGTTTAGTCTACATTTAACTGTGCATTAAGTTTTTACTTAAAACATGAATTTTCCAAATAACAAGTTGGAAGATTTAATAAAATCCCCCTGAAGTAAGAATTCTAAGGTCTGAAAAAATCCGGTTTCTCACCAGTCCTCACCTCAAAAACCAATATGGCTGCCCTGCGTTAAAACTCATTGATAGCTGTAGGAAAACAGAAAAAAAAAACAGTTCAAACAAGATTTTCACTCTTTCAAAGTACAATAGGTCAAGATATGAACAGTATATACTGTGAATCCTCTGTAGCCTCGTCACCAAAATATCAATGAGCAAATCATACTGCTTTTCTAACTTGCAGTTAGAAAATGGTTAACCTGGGAATGATGTCAATCCCAGATCCAAGTTCCAGCCTTGGAGGTAAATTAAACGCAGCACAGGCTTGCTAGAGTGAATCTCAAGATAACACATTTGTGGATTTGTGATCCCCTTAAAAAGAAAAAAATATTTTTTAAAGGGAAATAAAACAAACTGCACACATGTGATCAGGTCATGTTATCATTTTAAAGTTATTTATATATTTTTTTTATCTGGGAAGATCTTTCTTTTAGTCTCAAACACAGCTCTATGCTTTAACAGAAATTATACCCTGGGAATTTTGTTCTTCTGAATAGCAGAAGAACAACTTTGAAAAAGAAATATTGATTGACTTGTAACCATCTAACTTCACGCAGACACAAAGTTAATGATAATAATGGACAGAATTTATAATATGAATTGGTGTGTGAGTGTGTTAAATGTGCATGCAGTGTGCTGGTGCAGGATTGGGGAGGGAGGGAGCTGGCTGTGTAAATTTGTATACATTATGTGAACTTTATAGGAGGGTGGCTAACAGGAGGTTGGGAGTGTCCATTTGCATTTTTATATAAATCTACCATCACATAGCAGAAACAGGAGAAGGAATAAGGCAATATGTGAATGTTTATTGTACCTTAAGGATAGAAACCATAATCTTCATTGTAAATGGAACATTAAATGATAATAAAGCGAGTTTTCTGCTTGTGGTATCTGAATAACTCTTTAAAACCCATAGTTTTGGGATGTTGTAGAAGTATAAAGGGGAATAAAACATAATACTCTGACAATATTATTGTCATAAATAATGAAATAGTAAAAAGAAAAAACATTGGGCAATAAAGTAAACATCTTGTTAAGTTATGACTTTGCAGGGTATAGAGTATTTATATAATTTTTCTTATACTATTTGCTAGTTTGCAGAAATAAAGAGTACATTATCAATTTCTTTTACCGCTAAAAGTCTTTTTTCAATGTTTTTTATTCATTTTAAATCTTTTGTTTAAAACTCAAGAATTTAGTCATTTCATGCAAATATGACAACCCATGCTTAAAAACTCTACAAAAAGACATATAGTCTTTTTTCTCACTGTGTGACTGTCTTTTCTGACTTGCTAAGTTAAAAAATAATGAGACAGTAGATAATCCGACAAGATAACAGGAAGAGAATTGTTTACCTCCTCAAGTCTGGTTCATCCTCTGTACAATTTCCTGATGCCTGAAGATGCAGCGTATAAAATTATAAACACCATGGGAATGTCCAGCCATCATATCGTTCAAGAAAGAGACAGATTCTGTGTCACACAGATACATTTATTTTGGTTAGAAATGTGCAAATCAACTGCAAAACAAATGCAAAAGACCTTATGGAGATAATGGTTGCTGCAGCGAAGACTGCCGCACACCACAAGAAAGATAGCTTCAGCACGAAAAAACAATGTGTGGGAATATTAAAGCATTTTTTAAGACATCAGCCAGGAAGGTGAAGTGTGTGCACAAATAGGTCTTCCAAATGGACAATGACCTTAATCATACCATCAAGTTAGTTACAAATGTAATTCTGTTAAACCAAGGGAATTTGAGAAATGCCAAAAAAAGATGAGCAAATAAGAGTAATTTTGTTCATCCAAACTAACCTAAAGTTTTGTCTTCTTTAAAGTGAGAAATAAAGAAAAACGTTATCTTCATACATGTAAATATTTAAAACCAGTAGGCGGCTCCAGGTGTAGGAAGCCAGTTTCAATCCTCCACGTGTAAATCACGGACAGAAATCGAAAATGTACATTAGTGTCTTAATAAATAAAAATAAAGAAATATACTGAGGTGTGTAATTTCTGCTATCGTGTCATGTATATTTGAGGCAATATGCCTCCCTGGATTTGCGTGACATAACATCTGTTGTTCAATTTTGTCGTCAAAGAATTGGAGAATCCAACATTGTACCAGTACGTGAAGGCAACAGGGATGACGCCTTCTTCAAACCGCCTACCCATGAAAATAGACTAACGGAGAAGGCTCCTTACCACAGTGTGTTGGTAGCCTGGACGTCTTGATAAGGCTTTCGATATCGCAAAGGTAAGAAAATATCAGCCAAATAATTGTGTATCTGTGTTCTCTGGAAAGACAAACGGCAGCTATCCTGTGATCGGGGCTGGCTTAGAAGACATGTCGTGTCGAGGTAACTCTTATTATTATTGCGATAGCGACTATATAGCACAAACTCTTGGAGTAACTACAGCTCGTAAGGCCAACCAGTGTATCGTCGAACCACATATGAGCTTTAGGTTTAGAAGCAGGCGTCGCCTTAGCTAACCAACGCGCCCCTCTGGCCTTTGGGGTGGAAACAGCTGCCGAAAAAAAACATCTCTGGTTATCATTAGTAATCCCGATCCAGCGGGATTTAGAGAGGCCACAGCCCGAGCTTCACCTCGGCTAAACTGACGTTTTCACGTAGAAATACGATTCTTGTGGCATGATAGTCATCGGGTAGGTCGCTAGCACAGATATCCCCAAATCTCGCTGCGAATGTAGGGGCTCTGGGAAGACTGTATTACAGGTAAAAAGCTAGCTGTGGTCCGGAAGACGCCAGCTTTGCTGTCTATTTTTAGATGGATCAGCCAGACCATAAGCTCCTAAAACCCCACAGTACAACCACGTCCGATGCGTGAGCGTGAAGTGGGTCCATGTATTGAATACACGCAGCCACGCTGTAAATAACTGTGGCTTTCGCAATCTTACAGGTGTGTTTTCTGTGAAGAAGGCTTAAATATGCAGTTTGGAGAGAGATACTGGAAGAAAAACTAATCAAAAGTTAATTACAGTTTAAAAAAAGTTAAAACATTATTATCATAATTCAGTTTTTAAATATGACTAACGAGACATTTCTGGGCATGAGTATTTGATAAACAATGTTGACATGTTGAATTAATTAGTCATCAAAGTTTTGTTATTTTTAAAATGGATTTATTTAGAGATGCACTGATCAGACTTTCTGGGCCCATACCAATTTCCGATTTACTTTGGGGTCTGATGTGCTGAAGCCGATTTGTTTAATTTTTTTTTCTAATAACTTTAACAAAAGAAAATGGAAAAATCTGCTTGCAGGTTCCTAGATCGAGGTTTAAATTTAACAGATGAAAGGATTACTGGATTATCTGTATTTTTGCATCAAAGCCTTTGCCCTGAATAATTTTTTTTGTTAAATTAAATAAAATGCATCAATTGACACATATAGAGTGAACATTGTGCCTCATTGGCCTGTTCCAATCTCTAGTCAGTTGGTTCTCACCAGTGATTTTTGTTATTACTTTAATATGTAATTTTTGTGACCTTTCCAGTAATGCAGAGATCATGTCTCTAAGTGAAAAGATACAAATTTGAATTTTTGGGGTAATGTACATTGAAGTACTTCAGAACATGTGAAAGATTTTGACCCTAAGGAGAGTATTTACCACAAAACTTGGCATATGTGGTACATTGCTTATCGATTTTTGGTTTTTTTTGGGATGTTTTCAGAAAAAAGCTTTTCAAGTTTACTTTAATGGATGCTGAAGTAAATATAATTAAATTAACTCTTAATTAGACCTTTATTCAGCCAAAAGGTCAGACTCCATACTGCAGTATTTTTTTTTTGTTACGATTAAAAATAGCAATAGAGAGACCAGCTTAAACAGATTTTCCAGTAAACCTGCTTAGTAAGACCTTCCAGGTTTAGGGATGTCCGGATCTGTTGTATGGAGAGCTGGATTGAGCAATCCCCTTAGAAATAGGGAAGTAGGAGGGAGGGGTTAGCTCATCGGACAACGAAAGCATATTGTTATTAAGCAAAAAAAGTGTTCCGCATGAATCCTGTTTTCAATGTAACCTTCATAGTTAACTCTGGAAAAAGGTAGTATTAAAATTTGTTTTCAATTAAAACAATGCATGTTTTGTGGGTCAAAACATATCATGTAGCTTAACTGTTACTATTTTTGCCACTTTTAGCACGGATACGGTTTTTGCCTCATGTATAAAATTACTTGGTTTATTTTCCCCTGTATAGGTAGTTGAAAAATGAACAGACCAATGTAATAAATTCTACTTACCTTCAGGTAAATCAAGCATTGTTTTGGGACCAAAAGTTTGATTTTGGGCCCTTGCTTTTCCAGGAGGTAAATAAAGAGAACTTATTGAATTCTAGGTGTGTTTAATGTCATTCAGATGGTCATTTGAAACTTGTAACTGTGATATTAAATAAGAAGCTGTTTTTGAGGGAACAGAGCACCCAGTGCTGTAAAAGCAAATCCAGCAACTGGAACAAAAACACCAGCTGCAGACTTATTGATAGCTGCAAACTTTAGCCCTTTATGTTGCCTTTGATTAAATGAGCAATGAATAGTTTTCTAAATGAAAAATCAGCCCAAATGTAAATGACTGTAGCTGTTTGCCAAGGTAATTTGTTTAAATAGCTGTAGTTGCTGAATATGCAAAGTACTCGTTCCTATGATGCATTTCCAGCCCAAATCTCTGTCTCTCTCATTTTCTATAAATATTACCTAAGTAAGAAGTATTTTAAAGTCTATTCTCAGGGTGCCATCGAAAGCACTTTAGAACTAGGGGGATGTTCTCTACTTGTCTTTATACGCCTCTGAAGGTTCAGGTCTGAGTCCATCACTACACTCAGTTTCTGGACCTGATCAGTGGTTTCTAGCTGTAAGAACTGAAGCTGTGTGCTGACTCTTGATCGCCCCTCCTTTGGTCCAAAAATAATTACTATTATAAAAATGATTACGGTTTTGTTTTGTTTTCTTCAACCGAAATAAATGATGGCACATCCATGCATTGATTTGTTCTATGCATTTACCCAGCGCTTGAATGGGTTCTTAGTTGCCTAGTGACATTGTAGCTTTGTGTCATATGTGTACTTATGGTAACTTATCTTGTTGTGTGTTATAATCACAGCTATTAGGAGTATGTAGATATTGAATAGGAGGTGCTCCAAGATGGAACCTTGGGGAATCCCCCATGTGATTTTATTTTTTTGTCATCTGTGATGTAAAGTTACCTATTGAGCCTCTTTCACCCAATCCCACTGACAATCGTGCACACATTCAAACAACAATTAGCTGATCGGTAGGCAACTTGAGGTTAAGTGCCTTGCCCAGAGGTCCATTGACATGTGGCAGGAGGAAGCTGGAATTGACCCTACAACTTTTTGGATTGGAAGACGACTACACTATTAATACATATTACTATGTCGAGAATCAATGCATGGCAGTTGAAATATAATGCTCTACCAAGTATTGCATCCAAGCAGTCCTTTGCAGTTGTGATTTTGCACATATTGATATTGACATGATGATTAAGATTTAAAAGTAGGTACTGTACCCATATCAAGTACTTGCGTCTCAAATAAACCACTTAAATGTTTACTGATGTGAAAGCATTTAAGCACAAAAATAATTGTCATTGCAGAATTGGTAGTTTTGAAAAATTGCAAACATTTGTTTTAAAGCCAGTTCTACCCACAGCTCTGAATACACCCTTCCCAGTGTTGAGGAGGAGGGCTAACGTGATTACAGATGTGTTTAAACACATCTGTTACATGTACATTAGAATGACCTGATGTTAGTGGTTGCATCCAAGAGGCCGCATAGAAATCCCGTACAGACTGACAAAGACGGATCAGTGGAAGGAGATGTTACCTTAACCAATAGAGATATGTCTGTGCAATGAGGAAAGTGGTGAGAAAGCAAATCTTCACATGCACTAACTGTGTGCGTGCGAGGCGGTCGATGTCAAGAGGGCGAAATGTTAAAAAGGTCTTGCTGTATCCAGCCTTGCTGCGTGGAAAGCAGTATTTCCAACCCAATTCATGTCCGACTCCTAGCGAGCGAGTAAGCAGGACAAGCGAGGCACAGCAGCAGTTTTAGTAGAAACAATGAACGGTCTGTGGACTGCGTGATTCAGTTCTAGAAAACTGTGTCAGTTGACAACGCCTGTTTTGACCAACTTGGATATATCGGCAAATGGATTTACTCACCTGGAAAAACGAAGCTGTTGTCCTGTTTTTGTCTTTAAAAGGTTTTCCTCATTACCTGGTCTTAGTGTAGTATTCGACCTTTATTGGTTCTAGATCACATTATAACACTGACCGAGGTGCGGTGTTCTTCTTTTAAAGATGCTCTTGCTTTGTGGCCCCTGCTCTGCATGGTGTACATATTTATTTGCCTCTTCAGTCCGCGTGTCAAAGTGTCCTTGGGCAAGACACTGACTTTCAGAAATGCCTCCTGTGTGTGTGTCTGTGTATATCACAGAAACAAGTTGAGAGTACAGATTAATAGTGCTATAAGTGTGTAGCCTGTGATTGATAATTGCATTTAGTTTTCTAATATTTACTTAAAATATCTGTTTTTTAGGGCCCTCAACTCTTAACCTAATATGAGTTTGTGAGAAACAAAGTAAGCCAGCTTTGAAAATTAGAGCCTTTAAGTAATACTGAATCATACAAGTCTGCTTTCAACAAGAAATGATGATTGACAAACGGTATGTACTGTATGTGTAACATGTCTGGCATTGAGTAATATTTAAAACCTAGAAATGAGGTTCAGCAAACCAGATAGGGACTAAGCAGATAATACCTATAATAAAAACATCTTCTGGCATGCCTACAGCGTATCTTTTAGGTGTGTTTTTGTAAAATACTTCAAAATATCGATACTTTTAGTTGTAGAATTGACTTCTGACCATTTGTTTCTTTTTTGTTGGGAAAAAGGCTTTGTTTGACATTCTACAAATGACAAAGCTTGAATGATGACTTGTATTAAAGTGCTGTAGTGTCCAGACTTATTTTATTTTCCTGCTCTGTGCAGCATATAGTAATACAGATCTCCCGTCTCCGACCTGTTGCTGCAAACTGCCTGTTAGCTGGATGAAAGAAGCTTCTTGGACCTTTCTTTCGCTTAAAAGTAAGACAAATTCAGTTATGTGGAAATATTTAAAAGCTGTGCAAAACACTGAACTAAAGGAGCGTCACCTATAAGTCTTATGTGGTTTTAAAACTGTAGCTGGCAAGTTGTTATCCAGGCCTAACGAATAAGATGGCTAATGTCAGCTCATCACACTTTCTGTATTACTTTTTAAACAGCAGAACAGCGAACAGGTGTAATCCTTTTCAATACATATTTGAGGACTGCTGAACTTTGCAATGTGTCCGGTCTTGCTAAGTCTCTGTATCAAATAACAGATTTTGTATAAATAACTGTAATAATCAATAGATCATTTTTATATTGGCAGCAGTTGGAATAATTGGTCCTTTTCTGTGCTTTTGACAACAGCTTTCATTCTGAAACCGTAGCTTTTCTAATCCACACCGGATCCTGCTGCCTTGTTTAGATTGTTTACAAATGGGAAAGCGCTCCCTTTCTTTTTCCCTAAGTTACAGTCCAAAACAGAGTGACATTTAAAAGGTAACGGGCTCATCTGGATCCAAATGCTCATTTGTCTGGATTAAAAATAAATTTTACATTAGCGAGTATGATTGATCCTGACTACTCGAGCAGCACGGCAGGTTGCAACTGCAACCCTCAATGGCTCTGATGTTTTTATGATTGATCGCCGATGAGAGATGATTTAAGCAGGAGCTCTCCTCCAACAAACCAGAGGCTTCCATGCTGTCTCCACCATAATTAGAAACACATGTAGCTTTACTGCTTTTCACATGATGTCCCAGTTTTATTTTTGTTGCCTACAACAGTTTTTGGGGTCCGGGCTTTGAGGCTTTTATATTAATTTGTAGAATGAAATCATATCCGGACATGGGATTAAACTCAAATAACAGAGTTAGTCATTCTATTGGTTTTACACAGACAGCCTTGTGTCAATATGAAGAAAAGCAAAGACTTGAAATGTCATATCTGAAAATTTGGTTGTTTTATATTGCATTATAATGATTCTCAAAGGAGAAACTGAAGAAGGAAGCACAAGCTGAGCTGATAAAGACCAGTTTCTTGTTAGTCCTGATTTGTTGTCTAACCTGTTTAAACCCGACCTGGGTATTTTCTCATCCAGGCTTCGAGTTATTAAGTTTCGGGTAAGCCTTTGCGCTTGTTTATGCTTTTAACGGACCTAACATGGTTTCATATTGACAGAAGAGTTTGTGTACTTGTTGAAGAACAAAGTTAGTTTTACAAAAATTTGAAGCAAATATATGTTGATTTAAGGTGACATATTTTTTTTAACATTCTTGTCCTTAATATATGCAGCACAACTAGAGCTGCAGCGATCAGGCCTTTACTGAACAGCGCTGATTTCTGGTCCATTTTGAGGTCATACCTGCTCAGTTTCAATTTTGACTGATTCTGATTGTCCCTCTAAGGACAAAAAGAAATGTTAAAGTGGGTCTGGTTAAAATGCCAAATAACACACTAAATCTGCCATTTCTTGGAATTTTTACAAATGAGATAAAGGTCCTAAAGTTCACAACTGTTTTTGAAGAACCTGCGTTTGTTGTTGGATACTTCAGTCCTTTTCGACAAGTAAAACAGCAACACATTTTGTAGTAGATGTGATGTGAGGTGTTCTAGATGCCAAACAACGCTCCGAAATGGCCCTGTAGCACACTCCCGAGATCTGAATGTGTCGTTTTGTGATTTTGGGGACCTACAGCTGACTTTTCAAAGAGTTTAAGCTGATTATTTTGTGCTCGAATGGCCAAAATATAAAGATATAAAAGGCTGGAAATTTTTTTTGGCAACTTTAGCATGACAGGATGTAGTGGTTGTATGACGGAGTCAACCAAATAACGACTTCTTCTTGGGCTTGCTGACAACAGGTTACAAAAGGTTAAAAGAAACCTTTTACACCTTTTTAATCTAGTTTTGTGGCAGAAAAGATACGATCGATGTGAATACGACGCCCAGCTAACTGTAAGCCGCTAAAGTTGCCAAGCACTTTGGAGCTTTGTACCTGTATCTGTGCTAAACTAAAGGGCTCCTTTGTTTTTAAGGATTTTAAGCTACATTTGTGCATCTCTGGTTCAAAATATAAGATGCTTTTAGGGCTCAAACTGAATAGCTGTTCTTTAAAACATAGTTTTAGATTTTTGAAACATTGTTTTTATTTGTGAGAACAAGGAAAAGGAGTACTTTGAGTGCTGTTTTATCACTAGAACTAGGGGCTGCACGGTATAAGGAAAACCATCTGATCTGTGATAATGGTGAACGTCGTTATAATGATATGTTTATGCAGTACATAAACAAATAATTAAAAAGGTGTTGGTATCTTTCTGTTTTTGAGCACTTGGCAAACATTGACACCAGATAGTGAGTGGTCTGTTCAGCTACTGGAGGAAAAAAATAATAATTTCCATTTCAGCAACAAAGTTGATTTTTGGAGTGATAAACGTCTGCTGTTTTGGCGTTGAAACAACTTAGTTGTAGTTTCTTAATGACTTGACCACCTTATTACCTATTTACCTTCTAAAACATTTTATACTGCATTACACAACTGTTTCCAAATATATTACATTCAGAGAGAGAACCTTAATGTCAGTAACTAACACTTATTGCTGTCCAGGCACTCCTTTGCAATATGCATATTGTTTGTTGTTGCAATAACCATAGATTTGCAATTTCTTGTGCAGCACTAATTAGAAGCCCCTTGTAGTTATATAAGGAAAAAATGCAAACTATGGTCTAGTCAGACCTTGACAAAGTTATTTGTTTAAACAGGCTTAGTGATTTGTGAGGGTAAATCTGTGAAAGTTTTCCCCAAAATATTGCTCTAATGTGGTCTTGTTCTAGTGAGCTAGATATTATGTGTTGCATTGCCTCATCTATTAACCTGCACACTTTGACCACAGAGTCATGGCTCCTAGATTGAGGTAAAAGCTTTGACTTTGATTACAGGATCATCCCATGTTCCTGTCCTTTTCCTACTTTTTAGTTTTAAAGTGTGTCAAAGAACATGGTGTTTGTTGAGGGCTTTTGAGAACAGTAAAAATTTGTAATTTAACAAATCAAGAATTGCAAATATTTCCATTCACTTGTGCACACAAAATCCTACAGAAAACCTATTTTTACACAGCAGATGTGCAGTTCTGGATTAGATTCGAATCGATTGTGTTGGCGAAGCAAAACATGGTGTGTTGTGTTGTTTTATACAACAACGGCCTCAACATGCGACAGGGCAGGAAATCAAACGGCCCGATTAAAGACACCACACCCTGTGTCTGTCCTCTGTGTTAGAATGAGATGAATGTTTTGTGACTGCTTTTTAAAGCCTTGCCACTGGAAGACGATGCATTTTGCCATCGCCATGCCTGAGTCTGCTCCTGGCGCTCCTTTAAGAAGTTCCGGACAAATGGTTTATTTAAAGAATTGTCTTTAAGCAGCCTGAGAGTCATTCAGGGACCCAATGTCTGCTGCGCTCATAGAGACAAGTTTTTAAATATGAACATGTCTATGCAAGATAATGTGACTAATGTTCACTGTGGTTTTAGGTTATATTTTTTTGTATTTGTCTGAGTCATTTTCAGCCAGGTTAATGCTTTATGTAATATGGAGATAGTTTCTAAATGATTATTAAGATATGGGTGGGTTGAAAGTTTAAAAGCACATGTAAGTTAGTCACTGAGTTTTGAGGTATTACAACACTTGTAATAAAGTGAATCAGCACCGACTCTTTCCTCATTAGGCAAAGAAGCTTCTTGTACAGTTTAAGAATGTGAGAAAGTTTTATTAATTCAATCTTCCTGTGTAGAGTCTCTTTAATCAATCCCAGAACTTAAAAAAGGGATTTATTAGCATATTGTAAGACTCAAAGCTCATAAGGACTTTTCTTAAATTGTATAAACCTGTAATAGCCTGCTAAGACATTGTAGATTTTAATGTAAATGAAATGCTCTACAGCTAATTTTGTCGCCAATGTTTTGTCGATCTCGTAACCTTTTATTAGCCTTTTGAAAGATTCCTTGGAAACTGAGCCTCATACAAAGTCATAGTGTGGCTGTCAACATAAAGTTCAATGTTTTAGATTGTTCATATGATAGACTGGGTCACCAAACGCGAATCCGCGTTTGGTGTGAACGCACCATAAGAGCTTTTAGCTGTCACTCATGGTTTCTGATCTTAACCTTTTTATTTAGAAGAAGTGTTTTGTTTTTCTGCTTTTTACCAGTACATGAGGGCATTCAGAAGAAGTGTGTATGTTTCTCCAGGAACTGCTCAACACATTGACCAGTTGCTGAGAGTCACAGGTAATGAGGTAAGCCACAGGTAAGAGACGCCTGAAGTAAACACTATTGTCAAGGTCAGTGTCACTGTGACCTTACAAAACAGGCTTCAGGCTTTATCTGGGAATGAGTACCGAGCTTCTGCTTTAAAAAGATTAAAGAATCGTTTGTGACTTAGTTGCATATGGTGAACTGTAGCTTCAGCATCTTTTCAAGAAACACGTTTCATTTGTTGAAATTTTGACTTGGCTGAAGGAAAATGAATCTGATGAAAAGGAGAACAGGAAACGTGGAGATACATTTCACTATGTGCTGGGGACGTGTTACTGAGAAGTCTTTGCAGATTTTAGCTTTAAGATCTGTCAGTTTTTATTAAATGAGACACATTCCAAGCATGTCGTACAACAGTTGCACTGAATGATACGCAACCCGATCAACTTGGTGTTCCTATGAATTGGCTTTACAGTACTAGGTGACTTTACATTACTTTGAATTTTCTGGATGACTTCCTCAGCCTTGCTGCAGGTACACTTGCCCATTGTCTGACTGAGCTACTCTGTAAGTCACAGGGAAATACAGAGTTAATTTGTAACCATATTGTCTTTCACATAAACCTGGCTGGCCCAGTTATGTCAATATTGACCTCATATTCTCCACATTTGCAGTATTTGTATACCAGTTGTAAATGGACACAGGTGAGCATGTGTGCTTTAGCCATTGTCAGCGTTCGCAGTGTAAAATAAAAACTGAAAGCGGATACTACTTTTTCAAAAGCTGTGCGGAAAGAAAAGGACAAGAGCTCAGAACATGAGGTACGTTTTCTCAACAGGTTCCTGTTGCAGGGAGTATCATATGTTTGCGGCTTTTATGCGACAGAAATTGATAGTTGATTGTCTATAATTGTCAGCAAATGTGTCATATTCAGATAACCTGCCAAGATTAAAGTGGGCTTGGCTGCTAGCTTTTTTTTCCAGGGTTCAGGAGAAACTCAGAACTGCTTCTGGTGCAGGAAACCGCGAAAGCTGTTCATCAGCTACTGTGTATTAAGATGACCTAATCAGTTTGGCTGTTACAAAGCATGAGGTATGCATGGAGCTCCGATGTTCTCACACTATAAAAACTAAAAACTAATGGTTTTATGGTGTTGATGCTTAAAACAAAATGTTTAAAATGATCAAGTTGCTTTTATTTCAACCAGAAAAGCAACAATTATTGCTGCAGCTGCCTAAAATATTGTATTGATTACAGTTAAAATAATATCTTCATTTGGATATATGGACTTATAAAACATATCAGAACAGCAAAAGCATTTATTCTATCTTTATGGAGTAAGAAAAGTGTCCACATTTTTCCTGGAGCCCATGGTGATTTGTATGAATTATGCGTGCGGTTTGCAGACCAGCATTCAAACATGTTCACAAATGTTCTCTAGCAGAGTGAATACAGAAATAAAACATGTGGGAACATCAACTTTTACACCTTAAACCAGATAACATAATCCTAGATGCACCTCGATCTTTAAAAAATAACATTCCAGTTGCGCACTGCAGCATATTTAGCAGCTTCCTCACCTCCCCTGCTATAGACAGGGAAGCATTGAGCCACTTAAAAAAGTTTTAAAGTAGTCAGTACTTGCAGTAAAAAGGTTAGTTGTATTTGTACAACATAAATGAAAACCTTTTTTTTTTTTTTGGTTTAGCTGCATATAAAGGCACCTATAACTATTGAAAATACTTGGGTTTAAATTTGATGTTTTCAAAATCTGGTTTGGAAAAAAAAAAAACATCCTTAAGGTCCTTGAAACTATAACTGAACTTGTTTTGTACTTTACTGTAAATGCAAACATGTTCTGTTTGCAGATATTGTGCAAATGTAGTATATTTAAAAAAATTCAGTGTTAGGAATGGGCAGTTCTGTGGGCATAAAATACTCCTAGGCCAAATAAATATATAAATATCTAATTTGATTGAGTGGAAAATCATCAAAAGCAAATGAAATAGTTGAAAAGCAGAATACCATGAATACGTGAAATTAACATCTTGGGCATATGTGAAATAGACTATAGTAAGGGGCTAGAAGCTTAGAACATCCCAGTGTAAATGTTCTTGGCTTGGCTGCAAACATTTTCCAAGACCTTTTAACTTTCCCATAAAATTGTCTGCATTTCTGGGAAGAAAGATGGAAGAACTGATGAACATGATATTAAAGTAGGAAGCTGGAACTGGAGATGAGGCAGGGTGATAAACAGTTTTCCTCCTCTCCGGGGGTCGGTGTGCTTGAGCGGATGAATTCATGGAAGGGGGTTCTGGACTGATGATCCACTTTGAGCTTAAATTGAGGTCAGGTATTTTAGGAATAAAATAATTGGTGCTTTTAGCAGAGCATCTCTGATATGAGCCGTTTTTATTGACTCTTATTGAACTGTAACATTGCTGGCCAGTCCCAGTCTGTCCTAGTGGTAGATATGGTGTGTTTATGTTACTTTCAGATTGACGAATTGTTGCTCTTCAGTGAAATCTTTTTCCGGTGGTGTCACGGGTGCAACCTGTGTAAACCAACCATCACCCCTTGCCTTCCTGTTGGCCCCACCAAACCTTAAACACCGGAGAGTTAATGGAAAAAGTAGCAAACATCATCTGATCTTTTACACCTTCAATAATAAAATTGACACGAGAAGTTTTCAGATCCTTTTTAAAGTTATTATTTTGTAATGTTTCAAAGTATGTAATTGCATTTGCTGTCAGAAGTGCTTAATATTTTCACAGTAATAGTTGTGTTTGATTCACTGCTCTTAAAGTGTTAAGGAAATCCCCACAGCCTGTTTTATACATCCTATTATAAATCCTAAATAACCTCTTAACTTTAGAGTGTAAGACACAAGGAACGTGTGATGCTCTGTCTCAGCTACGTCAAAACTTGACCCATCTGTTCAGATACCTGCATGTTGTTTTGTTCACGATTTAAGAAGGTGAAGAATCGATAGGTTTATAGTTATGTACCCAGTAAAACACTGTCTCAGTGTAATACAAAATCACTGCAGCAACAAAAACTTCAGCAAAGTACTGGGACTACTAACTATTACTACAACTATTAACATTAATTATGCAGCAACTGATTTGTGTCTTCAAAGCCTTCCCGGGCCCAATACTTCTCCTTCATGTGCGCGTTGTTGACTCTGAGGTTTGTACTTTTTTTGCAGTGAGTTTGGGGAGGGGAAAAAAAAGCAGTGACTTCCTTTATTGGTGTAAACATTCAGGTCCAAGAGAATGATGTCAGTGATTCAAGAAGTTAGTATTCAGTGTAAACATATTACAATAGAACTCTGTACTTTATAAGGACCCACCTTTGTGTGCTTTAGTTACTCAGCACGTAGTAACCCAGAGCTCTGGGTTCTCTGTAATTTATATTAACTTTGAAAGACCAAAGCGATGAGCTATGTGTGAGCGTCCTGGACAGAAAAATGTTTCCTGCAGTGGACGAAAAACCAAGTGTTCGCTACACCCTTCTTGAATGCATAAATATGAGAAAGTGAGACCTGCCAGCAAAGCATACGTCTTCATAGGTTACAGCACCATGCAGCAGGGTCTTAGCCAGTTGACCCGACTCCGTGTGCTACTCCATTATGTCCTAACGTTAGCAATTTCAGGTCGTGTGTCTATAAAAAAAAAATACTTGGGCTAACATTTGCTGGGTATTTCCATTGGAGTAGAAGTTGCTGGCTGCCTCATTGTGATTCTGACTACAGTGGGGTGCTAGGCTGAGGTGGAAGGTCAAGAATGGGGCACTTCTACACCATGAATCTGGAGGCATATAATCATGTTGGTCCCTCCTTTGCATGACATAACCTTACTGCAAATGTTTCACTAAGCCAACTGGTCATTTCTTTTATTAAAGTTAAGCCACACCTTCATTCGCGGCTGCATACTGTCCATGGTTGCACGCACACTTCCTGCGGATTCTTCTTCGTTGGTGTTCGGTGGCGGCTTCTTCCAGTCAGCAGAATGGTCATCGAAACTAGACATCGAAATTAAAAAATTTGAACGATTCCGGGATAATTAGAATGTTAGGCCCGGGTCCAATCAATTTTCGGGACTCGATGCTCAACCCTAACTAAAGTCTAAATATTTGGCAGGAAGACCAATGAAGGTCAAATATTTGGAAGCGTCTTCAATTCTGTTCACAATGCATTTATTAAAAAAAAAACAACTACTGGTTTCAAGGATTTTGGGATGCATTTACTGGACCATTTTCTTCACTTTACTTTTACCTAGCTTTACTCTGATGTTAACAGAATGTTGGTGAATAATTAACAAAAGAAAAGAAGGGATTCATTTTATTGTGGAAAATATTCGAAGGATTTGCAGTTTAAGTAGAAAAGTGAAATAAATAATAACAATAACAATGATGCACATTCCATGCTGCTGTGATAGGCAGAAGAGGTTACTTTGAAGAACGCAAAGTAGAAGCAAGAAAACCCCAATTACCAGATAAATAAGGCAAAATGTATTCTGTTCTGATAGGGGTTTTGTACGAATGTGATCTTATATGTATGGTTGTAGGGCATATGCAGTAAAGTAACACTACATTTCATCAATTTTACATGGGTTCCATTAGTGTTGTGATTGTGTCCCTCTTGACTTGCTAACTAATGATGTTCAGCAAGCTACTGAATCAGTCCCAAGAGTTTCTTCAGTACACCCCTTGTTTTTCCAATAGCTATCTGCTTTGACACAAACTGTTAAAACTCCTATTAAGGTCCTGCTCCTATATATGATATTTACATGCAGGATTGTTTGCTAAAGCAGGCAGCTAACGTTAGCTTGTTTCCTCTAGGTTTTGCTATGCCTCTAAGATAATTGGGCTCAAAACATGATTCATTGCGGTTGTGTATCGGTGTCTTTAAAAGAAGTGACTAGTGTTTCAGTTGCTCTCTGCTCCCATGGCGACATCTGTCTGGGAAACGGGGGGGATGCACAAGTCACATGACACATTCACATGTTCTCTCTTTCACTGTAAATATCATTGTAAAGAGAACATTAGGGAAAACGTAGATTTGTTAGATCTACAAAACAATGTACATGTCCTATAATTTGCAAGCAGTGCCTACAGAAAATAGATTGACATTAAATAAAACTGACAACACAAATTACAGCTGCACAACTGGCTTGAATTTAGCCACAGAATTTGATACCAGTCATTTAAAAATGCCTTGATCCAGACCTAGAGACGATACTTTGACTCAGCCAGAGATGTTTTTTCATTTTGCTTTAATGTTTTGTTTTTTTATGTCTCAGCAGCAAGGCACCATCTCTTCCCTTTTCATCAATTCTTCAGTCTGGATATGCAAAGTCTTATATTTATAATTACAAATCACAATATAAATTTGATCTTTTAATGTTTAACACATTACCCAAGCATCGTATTAACTTGGTGGTTTATTGGTTGAGATATATTCTGTTTTTCCATTTCCTGTTCAGAAGAAGGAGCTTATTTCTGAGCAACAGGCGTTAAGCTGATTTATAGACCAAAGGCCATTCTCATGGCAGACTCCGTGACAACTAATCTATGATGTGGAAACCATCTGAATGAAGAGATAGCTGTCCATCCCGGTCTCTTTATCTTCATTAAATGGTGTTCACACTTGCTATCATTGTACTGTGTCCAGGTACACAGCTGGGCTGACTTTATATACGTTATTATTCAAAGTCTCAGGTAATGCAATTGGTTATGTAATAAATAGGCTTCATAATGTGACATTAGTCTAAATCCAATGCCAAGTCTACAGGGGTTGGACAATGAAACTGAAACACCTGTCATTTTAGTGTGGGAGGTTTCATGGCTAAATTGGACCAGCCTGGTAGCCAGTCTTCATTGTTTTGCAAAATTGAAACCAGTAAGAGCAGAGTGTGAAGGTTCAATTAGCGGGATAAGAGCACAGTTTGCTCAAATATTGAAATGCACACATTATGGGTGACATACCAGATTTTCAAAGAGACAAATTGTTTGGTGCACGTCTTGCTGGCCCGCTCTGTGACCAAGACAGCAAGTCTTTGTGATGTATCAAGAGCCCGGTACCCCGGGTAACGTCAGCATACCACCAAGAAGGACGAACCACATCCAACAGGATTAACTGTGGATGCAAGAGGAAGCTGTCTGAAAGGGATGTTTGGGTGCTAACGCCGGATTGTATCCAAAAAACATAAAACCACCAGGCTGCCCAAATCACGGCAGAATTAAATGTGCCCCTCAACTCTCCTGTTTCCACCAGAACTGTCCGTCCGGAGCTCCACAGGGTCAATATACACGGCCGGGGGCTGCTATAGCCAAAACCCTTTTGTCACTCATGCCAAATGCCAAAGGTCGGTTTTTCAATGGTGCAAGGAGCGCAAAATCTTGGGGCTGTGGAAAATGTGAAATATGTATTGTTCTCTGATGAGTCCACCTTTACTGTTTTTCCCCACATCCGGGAGGGTTACGGTGTGGAGAACCCCCAAAGAAGCGTACCACCCAGACTGTTGCATGCCCAGAGTGAAGCATGGGGGTGGATAAAGTCATGGTTTGGGCTGCTATATCATGGCATTCCTTTGGCGCAATACTTGTGCTAGATTGGGTGCGTCACTGCCAAGGGCTACCGAACCATTCTTGGAGGACCATGTGCACCCCAATGGTTCAAACATTGTATCCTGAAGGGCGGTGCCGGTGTATCAGGATGACAATCCCCACCAATACACCCGGGCAAGACTGGTGAAAGATTGGTTTGATGAACATGAAAGTGAAGTTGAACATCTCCTATGGCCTGCACAGTCACTAGATCTAAATATTATTGAGCCACTTTGGGGTGTTTTGGAGGAGCGAGTCAGGAAACATTTTCTCCACCAGTATCACGTAGTGACCTGGCCACTATCCTGCAAGAAGAATGGCTTAAAATCCCTCTGACCACTGTGCAGGACTTGTATATGTCATTCCCAAGACGAACTGATGCTGTATTGGCCGCAAAAGGAGGCCGTACACCATACTAATAAATTAATGTGGTCTAAAACCAGGTGTTTCAGTTTCATTGTCCAACCCCTGTAGTTGGAGTTGTGAAAACAAAACTGGGCCTCTAAGCGGAAATGAGGTGAGATCAGGCGCTTTGCAGTTTGTCGTTCTGCCAACCATCCAGCTTGCCAGTGTATTTAGCTGCTTTAGGCATGACTATTGGATCACTGCCCTTTTTGAGAGGGGTGGGGCTGATCTAATGCTCAGCTCCAACCTTTATCTCTGATTTATAGGTCCCTTCTACCCGTCTGTTTCCGCCTTATGCACCCGGTTTCCTTCTGCTACGCTGCAGATCACCTCCCCCACAATTATACACCCCCACACATGAGCAAGGCTCACCCTGTGTCTACCATTGACATCGCAGTCTATAAACAAATGCAACAGATGTCCTAGATCAACTCTTTGTCCACAGCTGTTGCCTGGAGTTTAAGTGGACGAAAGCGCACGATAAGAAAAGAGTTGGTGGGATTTTATGTTTTACAGTGAAAGATGTTTAAAGTACTTTTTTTTGGGGGGGGGGGGTTGACTGTAGTAGGAATTAATGATTATGGATCAGATATAATTTGCATTTATAGGCAGTTTGTCATTGTAAAATATATGCTGTTATTTAAAATAATTTAAGCTAAATGTTACATTTGACCTTAATTCAGCTGTAATGGATGTCAGCATCATTGATGACTAAAACGGTTGCCTTGCTGGATGCTTCCTCTTTTCTCAGTTTAATAAAACACAGCGGTTCAAAAAAAGTAAATGCTTGCCTGTTTGAAATACAGCTACTTATATTACCTTGTAAAAAAGCAGGTTTAAAGTACAAACAGAGTTAACGACTTTCACTAAGTGATAAATGCAGCTGCGGACTAAAAAAACACCACAGCTCTACCATTGGCCTATATAGGGGTCGGGATTCCCCGGGTGGTCCAGATGATTTTCAGAACCACCATGATATGACGCCTACAGCCAAAAGGGACACAATTACATAAATATATCATGTAATAAACATGAATGTCCCATTAATTAAAGTGTACAATGAAATAAATAAATGTAACATTAAATGTACTATTAAGTAATTTAACATACCATTTATTTATTTAGTACATTCTTGACTAATTAATGAACAATTAAATTATGAAATGCACAATTAAATAATTTTCCTATAAAAATTAAATACACCTTTTAAATTATGAAATTAAAATGTCATTTAAGAAAATAAATTAATTTAAAAATACATTTATTTCACTCTCTATAAAGTTAAATAATTAAATGTATTTTTAGAGGGTTGCTTTCCAGTCCCGGCACTGTTATTTTGGGGGTCGCAGGCTTAAATGTTTGGGAAGCTGGAAAAAGTTGGAAATTTGGGTGGAGAGTAAGAGGGAAGACATGCAGCAAAGGACAACAGGCCAGCACTCAAACCTATTATGGCTGCTTTGAGGTCTGTAGCTGTCACACTTTGGCTTTACCCTTGCAGCAGATTTCGATTTTAACCACAACCATGCAAGTCCCATGGATGGTGATCTACTATAGAGAAAACATCCAAGGTCTTGTGGTGGAAAAGCCACCGGATGTTTGGTTTTGAAGTGGCTTAATGCACTGGTAGACGTTTTGTCCGTTTAATAAATTTCCATTGAAAGCATTTGACCCACAATGAATTGGTTAACACTGTGCAGCCGACCTCATCCTCTTTAAACCATATACATTTCTGTAGAGAATGTTAAAATCTGAATGCCGAATTTAAACCAGGCAAGCTCATAAATAATACAACCTGTTGGTAAATATGCCATTTGTTAGTCACATGGAATTGAATGGTGTGTTTGGATTTGCCTCCAGAGGCTTATTTGACACTCTTGTGATTACATAATTATTCCATAAATAATAAGGTACAACATTACATACATTTTATACTATTAGCTGAAAATTAGCTACTAGTTGAATTATTAAAAAAAGGCAGTTACCTGTTAGTGCTATGGTCAGATCATGAAGACAAAGACTGTTTGTTGGTTTAAAGTTCTCGTGTATGGATCACAGTCGAGCTCTTAAGGTTGGAAGACGGCACTATTTACCCACAGTTCATCCAGAATTTTATCAATATGTTTCCGGAATGGAAAAAAAAAAAAAAAACCTGCAGAAATAGTAGCTATGTTGGCTATGTCATGCCATGAAATAAACTATAAACAATAACTTTAAACTTAAACATTTAAATATAGCTAAATATTTTTTTAAAATCTGCCACCCCCACTGTGAAAACAATGAATGTATTTCAAACTAAAAGACCTCGATATTTACCATGTTGTGACGTCAATGTCAACTAGATGGGGTTGGTCTGGAAATGAGCATAAATCAAGGCTCATTTCACTCTGGTTTGTGTGTTTTTGAATTCATTTAGATGTTGCCGTTATCTACGCAATTAAATGTCATAACAATCGGCTGAAAGAAAACTGACAAAATACCTGTACTTAAACACGCAGGCAGAGTGTTAATCAATCAAACGTGTCTAAATGTTTTCTCAGACATTTAGTGAAATATTTGAATGAATTTCAGTGGGAAAAGTGGCAGACAGATGATAACTGAGAACAAAACTGTACAGAGCATCCAGCCCTTCATATTGAAGTACACCCATACTTGGGAGCCTTTTCTAACAAGGTTTCTTTGAAGCCGAAGCAGATGTTTGTCTGGTGTGTTTTGTTTTGAAACGGCTGCTCAGACCAGTGAACCTGGCTGACGTACGCAGCGCGCACAGGACATTGCTCACACCCTGTAGTTTGGAGCAAAACAGCTCATTCTAATTTCTGCATCAAAGTGTATTTCCCCACCTTTATCTGACTATTATTAAACTTAGAAAAATCACATCAAAGTATAGTTTTCTTTTATGGATTTATAGATGACAAATGGTGGATGTTGGTACTTCTGATGTATTTAATGAATAGATCAAACAGATTTCTGTCTGTGTTTTAAAGGAAAATTGGCTGGTAATTTGGTGCAATTTCAAAACTATGCATTTGTCACCATGATTTTCAACACAAAAATCTAATGCACAGATATTTGTCCTTCTTTGAACAGAGCCGAGTTGAAGGAGCTGCAGATGTGAAGAAAGCTGTCTGTTGCACGCGTTTCTGTGATACCCAGCTGCCTTCCTTCTCTTTCAGATGTCAACAGGAACCTGGAGTCCCTCTGGATGAACCCTGCACCATGTGTCAAAACTGCAAATGTCTCACTGCTGCCTCATAGACGGCTTCACCTCCTGTAAACCTTGCCCTCTAACCTGAGGACTGTCCTAATCCTCACCATTGACCACTGGCCAAGATGAAGAAGGTGGAGGCATGGTCAGCAGAAGATGTTTTCGACTGGTTGAGCAAAGAGGGGATGCCAGAGTACATAACAGTGCTCCGCCAGACAGACGGCCCTGCTCTGCTCAGTCTCACCACGGCAGATTTTAAGGTGCCTCCGCTCTCGCGGGTGTCACCTGATGGCGGAGAGCAGCTCTTGGAGCGGATAGAGATACTCCGGATAGAGACCCATATCGAGGATCATAAAAATGGTCATGCAAATGGGCACATAGGGGGAATACCCAATGGAACTAGTAAGCCCCAGAGGAATGGCACGCTGGGGAGGAAAGACTTTGAGCCGGAGATGATCCGCATTCCCATTCCAACAGTGGAACCACCTCGCCCTTCATTCCCTACAGAGTGGGGGAAGACAGGCATAGCATTCATCTATGCTATAATCTGCTTCGTCACCACCACTGTTGTCATTTCAGTGGTCCATGAAAGAGTTCCTCCTAAGGAGCACACTCCACCACTGCCTGATAAGTTTTTTGACCTGTTTGACAGGCGCGAATGGGCTTTCTCCATCTGTGAGATTAACGGCATGCTGCTGGTGGGGCTGTGGCTAATACAGTGGATTCTTCTCAAGCACAGGTACGGTCCTTTGTGTTGCATTCAGGCGTGTCCTTCATGCATCTGTACTAGGCATGGGCCTGTGAGAATATAACAGTGTGAGGCAAAATCCCACGGTCCACAGTATTTAGACCAAAATGAATAAGATGGCCTAGTTGCTTTTATTTAAAACTGGAAAGAAAGCCACAATTATTCCTACTGCTGCAAAAAAATGTAATGCATTGTCTGTTACAGTGGTAAAAATGTTATCTATGTTTTCGTACAGATGTAAGACAGGGTTCCTGCACAGTCATGAAAAGTCTGAGAAGGAACAAAATATGGTCTCTAAGTAAGGGAAAAATAAAAACTGAGTGACAAAATGTTATCCTTGTAACTTTGTTTAAGATAAATAATTACCACAAGTCATTAGCATTACCATCAACCATTTTTATTTTTATTTACTAACACATTACTGACGGATAAATGCTCTCAGAAATGGGCCATCCCAGGATTTATTTAGCCTGTTGACCCATTTAGATCAGGTCTTTTAAACTGGACGTAAACAGAGTCTCGTTACGATCCCAAACAATGTAGGGGCACTTTTATTAAATTTATTTTTTTAGAGACTAACGTTATAACATGAATCCTATAGATTTTTAGATAAAAGATTAGAGTTTATCTGTGTTGGTTTGGATTCAAAAAGTAAAATAAAAAAAGCTGTGAATAATCCCGAGTTGGAACCCAAAGTTTACCAGTGTTTTCTTAAATGACGTCACCTAACTTGGTAAATGTTTCTTAAAGGTTTAGAATGGTATAAGATCTGTTGGAAAAATCTAGGAACTTTTTGCTGTAAACGTATGAATTTTTCACCTTCTTAATAGCATGTGTGAGGGTCCTTGGTTTCCACATTTTGATTCTCCACATTTTTCACAACAGGAAGTATTTCCAAACAGGCCAATTTGTCTTTTTTTGTTCTTTGATAGTTAAAGACAATAGGATGCTTCTTTAAGCCAGCTGACACACAGTGTGCAGCAACAGATGGGTTAGCACTTTGTTCCTTCATGCTCCTTACAAGTGAAGAAACCTCTGGTCACTCTGACACACTCACTGATCTCTCCTTAAAAGAGCGTTAAGCCGTAGGAACGGCGTGAAGGGAAATATTAGAGACTGTAACCGCTGGTGTACCTTGATGCTGACTCATCCCTACTCTTAACTTTGACTTGATTTTGATTATTATTCTCGTCTCTTTTGTTTTCACAGATCAATTATAGGCAGGAGGTTCTTTTTCATTGTGGGAACGCTCTATCTGTACCGATGTATTACAATGTATATCACTACTCTTCCGGTTCCTGGGATGCACTTTAAATGCTCACCAAAGGTAGAATATCTACATGTTTTTGTGTGTGGAATTAAATGCTGATGTGTTGTATGGTTTTAGCAAGAAAAGAAAAAGAAATACCTTATAAACATTTAATTGCTGAAAGCTTTCCTTTAAGCACTTCGAAGTTATGCCCGGCGTTGGTGACAGAGACCTTTGACCTGTTACTTCATGTAGCTGTGATTATATAAAAGTTTCAAAAGGTCTTAGTTAAAAGCCTGCATGTGTAAGGTTTCTGATTGCTCGATTGTACCTTTTCTTAGAGTATGATTTACTTTTATTTACACATAGCCTTGAGGTTGTTAAATTTTGATACCTTTTGAACCTTGTCACATTATGTCACGTTACAACCATAAACATCGCTGCTTTCATTGGAATTTCATGTGCTAGATCAACAAAAAGCAGTGCATCGTTGTAAAGTGGAAAGGAAATGATTCATGCTTTTTATTTATTTATTTTCTTCCAAATAAAAAGCCAAAAACTGAAGAGTGCATTCGTGTTCAGCACCCATAAGTCACTACTTTATACAACCACCTTTCCCTGCAGTTCTAGCTGCAGGTCTTTTGGGGTCGATCTCTACCAGCTCTATACATCTGGAGACTGAAGCTTTGGTCCAATCTTCATTTGCAAAATGGCTCAAGCTCAGTCAGGTAGGATGGAGGAACGTCTGTGAGGATCAGTTTCAAGTTTTTCTATAGATTCTTAATTTGATTTAGGTCTGGACTTTGACTGGGCCGTTCTAACACACGTGCTCTTATCTAGACCATTCCATTGAAGCTGTGGCTGTATCTTTATCGTTGTTGTCCTCCTGAGAGGTGAACCTTCACCCCAGTCTCGAGTGTTTTGCAGCCTTTAACAGATTTTCTCCCAGGATTGACCTGTATGCAGCCTCATTCGTCATCTCCAGGTTCTCTGTCCAATGCACAGAGCAATATGCTACAACCATCATGTTTCATGTAGAAAATAGTGTGTACCGAGTAGTTTTCTGCCACAGAGAGCATTTTCCCTGTGGGCCAGGCATACTTTCTTCCAACAATGGCTTCTTTCTTTCCAGTTTCCATAAAGGTCAGATTTGTGGAGTGCACACAGCTGATAGCTGCCCTGTAAACAGCTTCTTCTGTGGATCTCTCCAGGGTTCCTGCGAGCCTCTTGACTGCTTCTCTGATTTTCTTTTTTTTTTTTAATTATTATTATTAGTTTTGGCCAAGATAGTCTGTCCTAGATTTTATTAAAGGGTGTCAGATTAAAATGGGCTGAATACAAATGCAGGTCAGATGTTTTACATTTTTATTTCCGAAAAAATAAACATGGAACACCTTCAGCTTTACAAATAAGCACTGCTTTGTGTTGTTTATCAGATAAAAAACAGTGGCGTTTGTAAAATGAAGAAATGTGCAAAAGTTCAACATTAGTATGAAAAGAGACAACAATGGCTTCTTTTTCTATACATTGCTGATAGACACTTCAATGAAAACGTTGGGGGGGAATAAAACGGCATAGGGGATGAGAAAAATGAAATTAAACTAGAAATGCTACTTTTGAAGGTTTGGGGAAGTATGAAGGGTGAAGATACGAACCACATGTTTTATCGCTGGACTCCGATACTTCCTTAAAGCATTGTCTGCTTTTAGGGAGATTATACAACTTTGTTCTTTAGAGCAGATGTTAAAATAAGTCAATTCTAAGGAAAAAAAAACTGATTCAACTTTGAGTGGCAACTTTTAAATATTGTATTAATTTTAGAGAATTCGATTAATTTAATCGTTATAATTGTGTGGGAACTTGATTATATTCTTTAAAAAAAATAACCCTGTAGCTTTTATTAAGAAGTGTGTTTTTTGAAATAGAGGTGTTTTACTTTAACCCCCCAGAAGTGAAAGTAAACGTTACTACTTTATTTTTAACTGTTAAAACGCCCTCAGAGGTTCATTTTTTTTTGTGTCATTTTCTAATGTGTGTCTGTTTCAGCTTCTCGGGAACTGGGAGGCACAGATGAGAAGAATAATGAAAATGATCGCCGGTGGGGGCCTCTCCATCACAGGCTCCCACACTATGTGTGGAGATTATCTGTACAGTGGCCACACCGTCATGTTAACGCTCACGTTCCTCTTCATCAAAGAGTGTAAGCTCCTTTGTGTTATTGCAGTAGTTAGGGGCTGACAAGATGAAGGATGATTAGTCTCTCAGACTACTGTAGAAGTAGCCACTATAATTATAATTACTGGTGTTTACTGGATGCATCACAGTGTAGCAGACGGACTGCATGTGTTTTTAGATCTTATTGCTCATATTTAAAGGAAGTTTGGTAGACGAGTAAGGCTGGTGTTTGCACCTTTCGAATATATTTTTACTGTCACAGTTGCTGCCTGTGGTTTTATTTTGGCTTTGCTTTGGCAACAGATTTCATTAGGAAGTGTAGCTGTAACAAGATGGAGAGGAGGTGCTGCACTATCAACAGGCCCTACTTGTAAAATTGGTTTCAGTGTGTGAATTCTGAAACTTTTATGTAACCACACTTCAAGCTGCCACGCTTTCTGTTCCTCATCAGGCTTTCCGTTGTGTAATGCAGTGTGGTCTGGTTGCTCAGCTTCTTCACTTTAAGGTCTCTGTGTGAAAGAAAGCTCCACCATTTGCAGTAACTTCTTAATATACTGTTGAGTCTTATGTTTCTCCTTGAGTTTTGGTGTCGGATGCCGTCTTTTACAGTTTACTAAAACGAGGCGCAATACTTTTCTACCAAGTGTGTGTGTGTTCGTAGATCTAATTGATGCAGCTCTGACATCTAGTGGTTAAAAAGCAGAAGACCTTCGGTGATGTTGCACCAGAGGTAGTTTTTGGCACCATGTGTTCACCTTACAAAATACCACATGCAGCCCAGTATCACATGCCAACATGAAATAGCTGATTAAATGATTAATTAAGCAAAAATAATAGTTATTATGCATTTCCCTTACAGATTCCCCCAGGCGCTTTTGGTGTTACCACTGGTTTTGCCTAGCACTGAGCGCTTTTGGGATTTTCTGCATCCTTCTGGCCCACGACCACTACACTGTGGATGTGGTTGTGGCATACTTCATCACTACACGCCTCTTCTGGTGGTACCACACCATGGCCAACAAGCAGGTGAGTACACATGCTACTCCTGAAAAGCTTAATGTGACTGATAATCCTGAAGTAGGCCATGATGAACCAAACTCGACCTTTGGCCCACATTTTGAAATATTACTGCTGATGTTTTTTACGAAGCCACAGTACATTTCCGAGGTAGCGGTTCAGAACACAATGATCTACGCATTTGCGGCAGCCACAAATTTGAATGTATTTTATTAGGGTTTAGCTTAAAAGTTGAATGAAAAAGATACATGGATTTTGCATGGGTGTAAAGTGTCGCAGGCATTTGTTTTTAAACCCCCCTAGTTGTAAGATGTCTAATTCAGCCGTTCTGTGAAGCCTTCAGGGATTTGTTGGAGAACATTCGTGAATGAACGTCTCACAGAGCACTGTTCTCAGTCAGTTCTTAACCATAAAAGTTGATGTTTAACAGCTCTAACGGATGATTTGTCAAAAACAGATTTACATTAGATGTGCTGTTGAAAGCCTTTGTGTTTCTGTGTGTTTCAGTCGCTGAAGGAGACCTCACAGAGCAACCTGTTGTCACGGGTGTGGTGGTACAGACTCTTCCAGTATTTCGAAGAGAACGTGAACGGTACGGTTCCCCGGAATTACCAGCTGCCTCTTTCAGTGCGAGCGTTTCACTGGAACCGTGGAGTGAAGTACAGCCGACTGGACACCCAGTGACCCCCGTCGAGCTGAAGCAGGCGAGGACTGTGACTTAAACAAGTGCTATCTTTTTTTTTCCATGGAAGATGGCACTGTTCGAAGTAGCGCTGTCCTTTTCACCCTTACTAACAGGAGTCTCCCGGGCGAAATGGGGTAGCACTGTGACCGTCTAGACACGTTTTCCTTCTGTTGTCCTTTTTCATTTCTGCAAGTTTTTGTAAACGCACTAATTTATTTGTTTTTACTTCAACTTAATGGGTCACAAGCATTTCTGCTGGTGTAGCAGATCTGTCATTTCGAAGTATTTTTTTTTTTGTCAGCACAAAAGCATCGATGATTTCATGTTTCTAGATTTCTAGTTGAGTCGGCATCCAACAGATGCTTAATTGAGAACCAAAATGCCATAATCAATATGTTTTCTCTTTTTTTTTTTATAGCAACTTACTTTTGGTAAACTCTCCTTGCTTAAATGAATCAAAGGTGCAGAAGATATTTTTTCTAAATATGTCAAACTTTATTTTTCGAAAGCGAAGCGATCTCCAGCTAAAGATTTTTAGATTTGTATCTTTTTCAAGATGGATAGTGGAGACCGTAAGAACATCGTGTGGTATGACATTAACGCAGTGCCTTCCTTAGCCTGATTGCAACACGGTTTAAGTACAACACGTGTTGTTGTCCTAACCCAACCACCCCCCCTCCAATCCCCTCCACACCCCACCCTGTTGCGGTTACTGGCCCAGCACTGCAACACCGTCACAGTCCTGTTCTTATGAATGTATAAAAAAAGCGGACTATGCTTGGCCTTACCAGGAGATTGTCCCTCCAAATTAGAGGTGCAGTGAGTTCAATATCCTGTTTGTAAACTAATGTTTTACCAGATCAGTTTAACAGAAGAAATATGACTGTTAATTGTATTTTAAGTATACAATATTTGTTTTTTTCTTTTTCTTTTACCAGTCAGTCTTTAACCAGTATGAGCGTGATTCAACGCCGAATTACAGATGCAAATTTTGCTTCTCAGACAAAGTTATCTGAAAATCACCGCTTCCTAATTGGCCATCCGATAAGAGATATCTCCAACGAGATAAGAGAGGTCACGCCAGATCCAGACGTGTCTTGTGCATCCTTGCAGCTGAGCCCTTCCTTTGTTCCCCAAACGGAGTCTCAGTTTGAAATCAAAATCAGATCATCGACATGCAGAGGCTGAACTTTTTAAAGCGACGGCGAAAAAAATGAAAGCTTTGGTCCAAGTTTCGGAGTATATCTGTGTTAATTATGAGCCTAGTTAATATGTATATGTCATTTTTGGTTTTCAAGCTGCTGTCCTGCCGTTTGAAGACAAGTGCATCAACAGTTTTCTGTTTGTGGGGAAAAATCTTAAATGGCTGCAGCACAAAACTGATGATTTATTTAATCATAAGTGTCCAATGTTAGTTTTTTTTTCTTTAATTAAGGTGAATATGCGTCCATATCCATCAGAATCATGTATTGTTGTTTATTTTTTTTGTGTAACAGACTGAACCGTAAAGAGTATTACATTTTATGTCTAGGGGAAGACTTAACTTGTGTTGCAGCGCATTGATTTCGAATTATATGAAGTGGCTTTGATGACAAAGATTTCAAATAAGTAGGAATAATAATTTGTGTAAGGTCTTGGTGGAGAAATCACCATTGTTTTTAAAAGCGAAGCCAGCAAGGAGTCCTGATGTTTCAGAATAGAGTCCCGATCATTTCACTTTTATTGAGAAAATTTTCTCAGCTTTTAAAGAGAACCAGCAGCCCTCCTCACATCATGCCCATAGTTTTCATTTTAGATGCCATTTGATCCAAACAATTCTCTAATTAAGTTTGAATGTTTGGACTTACATGAAGGTTTTCCTAAATTTGCCAATTAAGTTTTTTTTTTTCATGTTTTTGTCTCCAAGAAATCAGTAGTTTGGATTTCTCTCTGTAAAGTTCTTACCCATTTTATATAATTTGTTTGTTTGAAAGCCAGATGTTTGTAAGATATGCTAAAGGATCTACCTGGAATGTGTTTTGAATAAAACATTTTACAATAAAGTATGTTTTACTATCACTTTACTGTCAAAGTTTCTTACACGATGTTTTTGTCTTTGCTTTCATGGTGTTTACAATTTTTGCTATAATTTTTTTTTTTTTTTGAAATCTGAGAAGACAAAAAATAATAGCGCAAGTAAATACAATCAACATATAGATGTGGAAAAAACATCAAGGTTACATTAAATTATTGTTTCATAGAAAAAAAATGTTTATACTGATATATTTTCAGCTTTTCTTGTTTTCCAGCATTCACATATATAAGAGTTACATTCAGTGTAAAAAAAAAAAAAATACCGAAACATGCGAGGTGACCCATTAAATTTCTGCTTTTGTATACGGTAACACAATAACAGTATATTTTGCAAATGGTTAAATGGCATGGTGATGGACTTGGTAGCACCGTTGCCTTGCAGCAAGTAGGTCCTAGGTTTTACTCACAGCTGGGGGTCTTTCTGCATGGAGCTTGCATGTTCTCTCTATGCATGTGTGGGTTCCCTCCAGGTACTCCGGCTTCGTCCCAAATTCTAAAAACTTGACAAAGTTAATTGGTTTCTCTCAATTGTTCTATTGTATGAATGGGTGTGTGAATGGTTGTTTGCCCTGTGTGTCTCTGTATTGCCCTGCGATGGATTGGCAACCTGTCCAGGGTGTACCCCGCCTCTCGCCCGTAGACTGCTGGAGATGGGGATCAGCTCCCCCTTAACCCTGTACAGAAGAAGTGGAAATAGAAAATGGAAGGATAAATGGCAAGTTGAATCCTTGATATTTAATGGTTTCCATTTGAAGAATGATGAAAAACATCCTGAATGTCCTGGAAAGCTTTTCAAAGAAAAACTTGATTATTTTAGTATATTGTCTGCAAAGGCTTTTCCTACATTTTTCAATAAAGCTTTTATCAGTAGCATTTTGGACAGGTGATCCCTAAAACATTTTTTTTTTTGCAGACTTTTATATACTGTATGTTGTTGCATTTACAGTCAAGTTATTTTAATTCAAAAAATTTTCTTGGAATGAGTTGAATTAGTTGTTTTTGGGATGGCGTTAAATTTGGCGTTAAAGTTAAAATCTGATGGAAAAAATCATCTACATTGGGTCACATATTACCTGCTTTATCAAAGAGCTAAAACTCTTGTCATATACCTCGATGGACTATAACACTGACATCTGTTTGGAAAAGATGACATCATAGCAGATATACAAGTAGCCAGTAGATGGAGACATTGAGTCACTTCAGTTGGTTGATCTAATTCAGTAGAGTTGGCCTTCACCAGCAAAGATTTGACATGGTTTGTTTCCTCTCTAGGCCTCTTGTTAACCTTCCAAACATGCCTCACTTGTGTTTAATGTGCAGGTATTGTAACATGCTCTGTTCTCCCACCTGTATACAACCCACCAGCTCAACAAACAGCATTCTTTAGATAAACACACACCAGCTTACACATTTCATATCACACATTGCAGAATCCAAATTGTTACAGAAGAGGTGCTTTATTTTAACTTCTAAATGTGTGAGAAGGTTTATTTTTATTTTTTTCTAATCTGATTATTGTAGTACAATACTCCTAGAGGTTAACAGATTTTTATTACACATTACATAGTATATAGCATAGCGTGTTGCTGTCAGTGTGTCTCCTGTTTGTTGTCAAAAATCTACAGGAATATTTGGATGCACTTCTTGTCTGATGTGCTGTTGACCCACCATGGGGTGCCCAGGAGGTAAGGGTGACTTCTATTACTTATTACTTATTACTTACCAAAATTACCCCGAGAGCACATCAACATCTCATCCAGGAGTTCAAAGGGACTCAGAACAACATCTAAACCACTGCAGGCCTCATTTGCCTCTGTTAAAGTCAGTGTTCATCATTGAACAAAAAAAAAGGAAACCATGGGGGAATTCCAAGGCCAAAACCACTGCTTAACAAAAAGAACAAATCCCGTCTAGCATCTTGCCAAGAACCTCTTGATGGTTCCCAAAACTGTTGGGAAAATGGTCAGAGCCGGACAAGACAATAGTATGTGTCCCTTTACATGTGGTATGAAGCCAATACAGCATTTTATAAATAGAACGTCATACCCACAGTCATGATGGTGCCTGTTTGATATGTTGCTGCTTTAGGATCTTGATGACTTGGCGTAACTGATGTAACAAAAAATTCTGCTCCCTAGTAGAAAATCTTGAAGGCCATCAGTTTGTGACCTTAATCTTAAGCTCACTTGCGTTACGTAGTCAATGATCCAGAGCACACCAGCAAGTCCTCCTTTGACTAGTTAAAAAAAAAAAGGTCTGGGAATGGCCTAATCAAAGCCCAGACTTAAATCTGATTTAGGGGCTGTTGTATGACGTTCAACAGGCTGTTCATGCTGAAAAGAACCCCAATGCGGAGAAATTAAAACAATTATGAAAAGAAGAGTGGGCCATAACAATGGAAAAGGCTGATTGCCAGTTATCCACACCAGTTATCAAAACCTTATTTCTCTTAATAAATGAAATCATTTAAAAACTAGTTTTTGTATTTACTCAGGTTATCTTTGATGTTAAAACTTGTTCGATGAACAATATAATAACATTTTTGTCCTTTGCAGCACTCCACTTTTGAACAGAATCCTGACCCCACTCTCAACCCCCTAATTATACCTATATATACATAGACGGCATGATAAAATTGTCTTCTGTCTATGGCTTTAGGTGTTCCACCCAGAAGATTATTAGTGCCACCTATCCCTTTTAAAAAGGTTCCTGGAAGCACCCTGTTGATATGGCGGTTTGCCTCAGCTTTTTATGGGCTATAATCCTATATTGACTGTAAAAGGCCTGTAATTTCCTTAGCTTTGATATATTTATCATGTTTCACTGCATCAGATTGTATTCACATTGTCATTAGATTTCAAATGGCAACTTTAGCATTGGGTCTCTTTTGATTAATCTATTATTTATATTTAAAGAACTTGAAAACATGGGTGCCATATTTTTTTATGATAAATATTAATTTGTCAATGTGTTCCGAACTGGAACACAAAATGAGTAAAATCTCCCAATTTTATGTGATGCTGTATTTTACGGACTTTGATCTGAGAGAAACATACAGTCCTGACATGTTTCCAAACAGTAAGAAGTACAAAAATGTGTCAGAAGTACTTTTTTAAAAATAAGATGAGAATTGATGCAAATATAGGTGCCAGGGAGTACAGCTGGATTATGGAGGGGAAAAGAACAAGGTGGTACATTTAAAGAGAACTGAGGTGTCCAAGGTGCAGCCTGGAGGCCATTTGCCCTTAGAACAATTTTGTGTGGCCCCCGAACCCAAATGGACCTGATGCAGATGGACAATTTCTGTCATTTTTTAGCATAAGATTTTAAATGACAAAATTATATCTTCTAATTGCAAAATGTTAATTACAACACAAAGTTTTTCTTTTACTGTTTTCCAAAGAAAGTGTTCTCATTTCTTTTTGCTTGGAATAGACTAAGAAAGATTTTTAGAAACCAAAAAAATTTCAATCATTTGACCCAAAAAGTTAAGAAACTGTACACCTTTCTTTGATGGGGCAAACGTCTGAGTCCTTTGTTATTTTCCACTTTGTTTAATTAAAATGTTGCATTTTCATTTTATTTCTGAGCAGGAAAAAAATTAAATGATTCACAATAAAATTCATTTGTGTTTTTAATAGTAAAGAAAGTGTCATGGGCCCCTGAGTGCTTTCAACTTGGTGATTTTGGCCTGCGGTGCAATAAAGTTTGAACAAACTGCACTAGAAGATGAACACCTTGTCAGGATGATAAAGTTGTTTGAATGTTTCTGTGTCTTGCCCGGTTTCCTAATCTGACATGTGTACAGGGATGAGCTTCCTCCATCCTTGCAAAGTGATTATTTGAAATTAAAAATAAACAAAAAGCTAAAGTAGAAAGAAGAAGTAAAAGAACTGCGAATGTGTGCATTTCATCTTGTGTTCTAACATTTTTGAAAATGGAAATGCAAAAAAATGAAGCATCGACACAATATTCTTGAAATACTTCACGTAAGTCCGTCTAATCTGGTAAACACCTGTTGTGAGTCAAAAAGCTAACCCAGTTTTGCTCAGGTAATGTAGGGATGTCCTGTTTTTGGTCTTTTAAATTGTCACACTTTGACCTGTTGCTGAGGGATCATGGTGAATTCTGGCCATAGCAGCCTCCAGGCATACGGAAGACCAAAATACAACCAATTAGATCATGACCTCAGTTGGTGAGGAAACTTTTGCTTGAAGGTTTAAGTTGAGTATTGTGCAGATGCCTGCCAAAACAGAAAGAAGTCCTGATAATTTCTTGTTGAAAGGGGGCACATGTTTATTTTGAGCTGGCTCTGTGGCCCACTAGAGATTTAGCTGGCAGCCCAGAGAGACAAGGCTGGCCTGTCCAGCCAAACTCCCACACACTACTACCGTACAAACTGAAACGAGAGGGGGAGGGAAGTTTGAGCTGGAAACATCTTTACGCTTTAGCTGATTTCATTAAGTAGGCCAGAGTGATACTCTCAGTGTACTTAGCAGTTAAATGTGGAGTTTGTAGTCCTGCCTTTTGTTTTGGGGACATTGCTGTTAAAAATGTTATGCTGTAAATAAGTTAAAAAACGAATAGTGTGATGATGTGACAAAAAAAAATGCAACACTGGCATCCAGACTGCAGCAGCCTGTTTTCCAATCTGGCTACTCTCGGCGCTCCATCAGTCACGTTACTAAAGAAAATCTCTAATCGCTGTCCTTCAGTGTGTGTGGAAATTATTTTCACATTAACATGGGGGCATCACGTTTCACGTTTCTTTTAGTTAAGAGTAACCGTCCCTCCTTCAACACAACTTTGTGCCAGAAGCAACATTTGTCTGATTCATGGCTTCAGGGGAAAATTCTGTTCGATTCTCAGCAGTGCTGTGGTCCTTCACCCTAATACCATACTTAGTGGGGGAAGATAATGTTGTTGGAGTGCAAAAAGAGTTTTGTCTATTAATGGATAGCTCAGAAAGTGGGTGGTATGAGATAGAGGGATTTAGCTAATAAAATGTCCGCTTTGTGCACAATATTGTGTTACACTGCAATGCTTTTGTCAGTGATAGCTAAAGACAAATACACACGATTGCTATGTAAAGTTAAAGTGCATGTATCTTCAAATTTTAGAGCCAGAAAACATACAAATCTTGAAAGTATAAAATGGAATTACAAATCATCAGGTTTGAAAGCATGCTTTTCTGAAACAAAAAGAACATAGTTATTTCACTAAAAGAAGATGACACGACCATAAAGATAAAATAGTATCTGTAAAAGCACAGTCTGGAAATCTCTCACTGTAATGACGGAAATAACTCCTTTCCTGACAGAAAAAAACCCAAAAACTTTTATGTCCATGGGATGTGAGGTCACTTGTTGGTGACATGGAAAAAGGATGGAGGGAACACCTTTGCCACAATGATCATATATGCAGGAAATATACAAGAGCTCCTTGGAAGTAAACAGGTGAAGAGCCAAACCACTGAGTCGATCCCAGCTGTTGTTTGTGAGCATAAAGTGTACCATTCTTTAACAGCAGCATTTAGTGTTTTTTTAATCTTTCAGTGCAAAATCTGCTGATATCTGAATGTCACATGAAATCAATACCTGCTCTCTCCAAACCCCTCTTACCTGTTTAGCTATAGTAAATAGCTGTAGTTGAAATTCTATATTTTTTTCTGTGTCCGAGCCAAATGTGGCTGCAGACCTATTACTGATTACTATTTATTTGATATTTTATCATCCAGATGAATAGCTTTATCTTGAAGTGATGATTTTATGGCCAAATAACAGGTTGTTGAGGAAAAAAAAAACTTACAAAAGTGTGAGTGGATGAGTGGCATGACAGACTGTGTCCTCTGGGTTACGTTTTGAAAGCTACATTATTGTAGTGTAGTTAAGCCCTCATAAGTAACACATGGACTGATTATTTGGAGAAAACGGAGACTTGTAAAGCCACTGCATTGCCTGCTAATATAATATAGACTATTCCAGTGACACAGATATTTGGAGGAATGTGCTTATGCCTGCCTGTGGATATCAGAGTTGTGCTTGTCAGAATCTGAGCAGAAAGGGCTTTCATTTTATGCTGTCAGAATTGGACACTTTTGCATTACAGTTTTTTGTCATTTGTCGCTGTGGCAGAGTGCTTTTAAATCCCTCCATGGAGTGCCAGTTTGGTAGGTTTATAAGCTACTGCTCTGAGACAACATTTCTTCTGTCCTCATTGTCATTGAATAATTTGGCATATAAACCATCACTTTATGAAATCAAATTAATTATATCTTTAAATTTAAGCTGATGCTACTTTTGACATTTTGTTCTCTGTGCTCTGTTGTTCTCTCTTTGTGTTCTGATGCCCTAGTTTGGCAGCGCAAACGACAATATCATTTTTCTTTCTTGCTTCTTACATATTGCTCAATTTCGGTCATGGAAATTAACATAACCACCATGAGCTATGAACCTGAACTCAATTGAAAAGGAAGAGTTGTTAAATGCCCTGCCTGACATGAACTGCCTATTCTTGTGATGTGTAGCGCATCTAAATATCAGTGCCCAAGCCAGCACAGAGGCTTTCACCCTCCTGCACTTTCATTTCAAGCTTCCCCCAAGAGATGAGATATAATCAAAGTACTCAAAGATCTTAATGAATGTGAGCACAGAGGCTGAAGCCAATCAAAGCTGTAATGATAGCATTTATTATCATCACACACATCATGGAGAAAACTGGCTCAGAGTTTATCTGTTCCTTCTTTTTAGGTGAAACGACTAAAGGAGCTACATCCATTAACATTTACTTTTCCTTCCCATAGAAAGGACTCCTGAATCAGTGCTTCTTTCTTCTCTTTGTGTCTCTGCTCTGTTCTCTCTAACCCCCAGTCGGTCGTGGCAGATGGCCGCTCACACTGAGCCTGGTTCTGCTGGAGGTTTCTTCCTGTTAAAAGGGAGTTTTTCCTCTCCACTGTCGCTACATGCATGCTCAGTATGAGGGATTGCTGCAAAGTCAACGCCAGTGACTGTCCACTGTCTCTACATGCTCATCCAGGGGGAGTGAATGCTACAAGTCACTGACTGGATGCAATCTGCTGGGTTTCCTTAGAAAAACATTTTATCCAATTTGAACAAATAACTGAATCTAACTGCACTGTTCAATGATTAGGATTAATTGTATGTACCTGACTTTTGTGAAGTGCCTTGAGACATGTGTTGTGAATTGGTGCTATATAAATAGAACTGAATTGAATCATTATCAGTGATTGTAAGATGCAACGCTTTACCATGAGGCTTTCACTGCATCTCCAGAGGTCACAAAATGATTGGGACTTAAAGAGGGGGCTGCCAACCACTGAGTTTATCCTCACTCCAGAGCTTGCTCATCTCGCCAGGCTCTGTCAGTTGTGCCAGCATCGCCTGAAGGCTCTGGCTGCTTGGAGTTGCACTGCAGTTTCACTCCGGCTAACACTAGAGAGGTGACTCAGTGACTCAGCCACTACAGCCAATATAACAAGGTGGTCATTTTCAGTGTTTGGTGCCTCCCTTCAAGCCTGATTACACACTTATAAGCTGAGGTCTCTGCTGTTATGTTGGGAAACTCTGTTTTATTATCCCTCCCCTGTTATCAGTAATCCTAAACTGCTTTTTGCCAGGCACTGGTTGCCTTAAAGAATGACAAGATGCATGATGTAACATGTCAAAATGTCAGCTCACACAAACTGAGGGGACAGTCTCCTGAATGATGGAAATAGTCTTCGTGCCATCTGTTCACACCAGTGCTGGCAAAGCAGACATCACAGTCATGTTGTCACTCCACCTTGAAGCATGATTTTGATGCATCGAACTTGAACAAACACATTGAGCTCTGCCTGCTGAGTTTTGCTTTGGAGCAAATAACAAAGACAACCTCAGCTTGTGAATGAGGCTGGAATTATTCCGATGAAAAATTCTTAACTTTATTTAACGTTACCTATTCAGATTTAAACACCATTTTGTTAAGTTTATTTTGCCATTATTACAAATTAGAAAAAGGCGGACCCAAGATTCAGCCAGACGCAGAACTGAAAGATTAAAAAGTTTATTCAGCCACAGGAAAACGTCACTCAGGTTAAACTCCACACAGCTTCCAGGAATCATTGAAGCAGAAGGAAGGATTAGTGACTTGTAGTTTCTCCAAATCTTGCAAGGATCAGAAAAGTCACGAACCTGTTCTTGTCTTGGGTTAAACTTGAAACCCATAGTGGAAACCTCAGTGGGTAGAAGGCAGGGATCTCCACAGCACAGGTGAGAGAGACAGGTGACTTTTGGCTGAATAATCCAAGGGCTAGGCTGATTCAAAAATCCAGGGACAGAAACAGGGTCAATGATCGGAACAAGAGACGTCAGGCAAGGGGCAGGCAGAGGCATAAATCAGATGCAGGAAACGGGGTCAAAACCAAAATCCAAACAGTCCGACGAGGCGAGGCAAGGCAAGATCAAAACAACAATCAGTCAGGAAGGAACGCTGGATATCTACTCACACGATGGCTTTCAAAAATCTGGCACCTTCAGCTTGTCAGAGTCAGTATAGATCAGGGAAGACACAGGTGCTTGGAATGCCACAGATTACACTGCACTGCAGCAGTCACCAGGTGCATCTCATCTGCTGATTGCAGCCAGAGAGACAGAGTAGAGCAGACGTGCCAGAATAATAACAGCCATAGCCTGAAAACATGGGGGTCTGATTTTCACTCTATATATCTATGGATGATGCCATCATCTAGCTCCTGCATCGAGCTGCTAACAAACTGGAGAAGCCTGGATGAATGATGAGGATCATGTTCTATGTTTTATCTAGTGCTTCTAACACCATCCAGTCTGGAGTTCTAGGGTAAAGGCTGGGGCTGTTAGGAGGGGAACTACCATCTTTCCCAGTGGAAACTGAACTATTTTATTGGCCACAGGAGGTGAGAACACTGGGCTGTGTGTTTGACAGGCTGGTCTGCAGTATGAGGGACCCGCAGGGAACTGTGGCGGCGTCGTTCCTCTTGACCAACTACACTTCAGACTCCTAAAGTGTTCCTGAAGTGTTCACCATGACACAGATGACTCTGTCTGCAGATCAATGCAGAATAAAGCTAAGAAGCTGATGGTGGATTTCCAGAGCCACAGGTCCACCACACTGACACCAGTGAACATCCAGAGCATGGACATTGAGACAGTAAGACCTAAAAGAACCTGGGAGCTTTTACGATATTGCCTTGGTATTACGACCTAATTTTGTTAGTTTTATAAAAAAAATTACTAAATAATGTTAGAGTTCATATATCATCATGGGATTGTTCATCTAAACTTGTATATGTGTACCAAATGTTGTTTATATGACATCATACAACTTAGCCAGTTAAGTTCTCGCTCTGTCACGCTGAAGAGTTTCACAGATGGAAGACTTTAACACACAAAAACAAATCAAAGCTAAAACAAACTTTCTGCCTAGCAACGTTTTGCACTTTAAGACAGTTCACAAATGCAATCCTTCCTCAGAATAAAAGCAGCCTCCTATTTATACCTCTGACATAACAAGCTTTCAGTATTGAACCTTTCAATGAAAAATTACGGAAATAAGAAAAGGGAATAAAAAGGTTAGCATGTATGATCCCTTTCTTCATCTCATCAGATTATCGTATGCAGATGAAGAATACTTTCATATAAACAGAAGGATAGCACACCAATTTGAAGCTCATAAAACACATCATTTTGAGAAACAATCCTGTTTTGATGAAGATGTTTCATTTAGGCTGAGCTAAGAGTTTATTTTGTCTAAATCATAAAATTCAGCTGGCTAGCTGAAGTGGGCAGGAGAGCAAGAAATCTACTACTGCTGTACATGTTATGACTTTTTTCCCCTTTATGCACTTTTCTAGTGCATAAAACGTTGTCACTCACACAAGGATAGCATCATGTACAGTTCTATCTCTGTAGTAGTACAAAAAAAAAATCTAAGCGATGACACTTTTAAACATTACAAGATTTTTTAACATTCATTCACCTTTAGCGCTCTTTATACTCCCCACAACTCCTGATTTATGAATATGCTCCATGTTTACCATCAATTTGCTTCGTTTACTGCATGGAGGCAAAGCGTACAGGTTGAAGGAGCTTTTCTATTGAAACCATTCACCTGTTATGGTTTACCATGGTGCTTTAAGTGCTGGGGGGCAACACAGTTCAAGGTGTTAAATGCTCCGTTCCTTTTCAAAGGTGTGAAAAGCAGCCAACCAGTACCTCTAAAAGTCGCTAATGAACCCCTGAACTCTGTTACTTTCATTCACTGCATCTAGAGATGATGTTTCTAAAACTATAACATGTGCTTTGACCTATTTTTTTATAATAATTATTTTATATTAATATTTATTTTAATTAAAAACTTGCAATATCTAGGGTTTGTCTTTACTAAGCCAAATATTTTTCGTTCCAGCTGTGTTGAGTCTGAGCAGGTTTTGAATCTTCCATCAGCAGCATCAGACTGCAGAATGACTGAAATAAAGCAAACAATTGAATTGTCTTCCAGTGGCAGCCCTCCCTCTTCGATTCTGTTTACCCCTTTCAATACTCTCCGTGGGTTGGCATGAAGCCCACGTGATGATGATGCTCTTCAACAGCTTTTGTTGCGATGCTTTACATTGAGCCCAGCTTTCCACCTCACTCCTACATGTGAATCATATTCCAACATCAAAAGGATCAAGCAGCTCCATAGGGAAGGAACTTGTCTTTGAACTAAGACAGCGTTGGAACTGTTTTAGCTTTGGGGTGGCATTTGGACTCATTGCAGGTAAATGGGGAAATGTCAGCAAAGAGCAGATACTCTTATGCAACCCTGTGTGTATGACTGTCATGTTTGCTCAGTGAGCTGCAAAATTACTCAAGACAAAATAATGACCAAATATACCGAGCGCAGCTGACGCTGTTACAACGAGTAGGGATCCCACCCTGCATGTCTGGTCCCTGAGCAACTAATTGGATAATGCATAGCTTTATAGGATGCATACTTGTTTACAAAAATAGAAAAACCCAACTAAAGACATTTTATTTCATCAAACAATCAACATTTAAAAGTCATTTACCTATTTCTACATTTTTCATGTTCCTTTGATGATTATCCTGTAAAGGGTTGCTATACAGAAGGTTTAACCATCGGTTTTAGGGCGGCACGTGCAAATGAAGAGCGATCACACCTGGAGCAGACTTGGAGTGTTTCCCAGCAGCCACGCCTGACTTTCCGCCAAATATCTCCCAAAGGTCTTTCGGGCTGAGTCATCCGCCAGTGTTTCCTCTCCTTCACTTGCGAATGCTGAAATGCTCTCTTCCAGCAAACATAGTTTTACTCTGTGTGTGCAGACTTTTTTTTTTACCTGAATGGAGATTGCGACACATACAGCGGAGGGAATAATTATCCCCTGATAATTCTGGAAATTAGTTTTCCTGCATATTCCTGATATTAACTGTTTACAGTGGCTTTGTTTTAACGTAGAGAGATAGAATATTATTTGAAAATACACACAAAAGTAGATTAAAGTTCAGAATCATTTTGCATGATGTAAGTACTGGATCTCCAACAACCCAGCAGCAGCTTTGGCTTTCATATAATTGTCCTTGTGTTACACAGAACACCACCAGTCAGTCAGTTAATCCATTACAGAGTGTCTACAAAATCAGTTTCTTCATTTCTAACCTCTTAGGAGGAAGAGGAAATCTGAGTATGTCCCAAAGAATACCATCCACACAGTCGAGCATGCAGGTGGAAGTATTATACTTGTGGGCTATTTTTCTGATAAAGCTACTTGGCAGCTTCACCACATTCATTTTATTAGGAAACTTTTATCCAACTCCGATTGGTGGACTTTAAAAGTTTCATCATTGCCGTTATTGATAATGTCATTCCATCTTGGCATTGTTTTAACACAGACACGAGTACCCCAGACCTGGGACGTGAACCTTCTTCACTTAGCAAAAAACACTGATGATGAGTCAAGGACCAGTCTTACAGCATGACAGAGGCAAACAGGAAAGTGGACAAAAAAAAAACTTGCCAGTCTTCAGTCCTCAGTTGTACAGAAAATCTGTGCAGATATCTGAAGCTTCAAGCTGCCTCAGAGAATACTAAAGGATTTAGAGAGTCAATTCATCAATTCATCTTTTGCTTTGGTATCAAATTGTTTTTTTACTTAATATCTAAATAAAATTTGTACTTCCCTTTCTGCCTTACATAAACAAATACTTTCTACAATCTGACCATTTGAAGGGTTATTATTAATGTATCAAGGAGCTCCCAATAGAGGCCTGTCCAGTTATTCTGGTTGAGCTCCTCTGCCGCCATGTGACGTTGATCGTAAATGATTCCCTGAAGAAGTCGATGTCGGCTACCAGGCAACTGCAATGCAGCCCATATCAACAATAAATCCAAGAGGAGCAGCTCATAAGATTTAGCAACCCTGTCTTTGATATGCTAATCTATAAATTACATTTGCACAAAATCAACAGTTAGGCAGCTCCTTTTTGCTGAAGGATGGTTTCTTAAATCAAACATCAAAGCAGATTGGTTTCAAACTAAATTAAATATGGATTTTCATCAGTTACTCAGTGTTTTCTAGAAAATAACTTAGAAAAGCACTCAAGCCCTCAATGGCCACCACACACCGACTTAAACTAATCTAAGCAAGAGTGAGACAAAGAGCCTCTGATGGGTTTATAAAAATAGCAGATGTGACAAAAGCCTCGGTGTGGGCATGTTTCCCACACTATGCAGCCTCAGAAAGTGACAGATGAAGACAGGACACCAGGCCTCTGTGTTCTCACTGTTAGCACACACACACACAGCCATGGGCTACAGTCAGACAGACACATCTGTCTCTCATTTGGTGCTTTAACTTATCTCTGCTTTTCTCAATATCTCTGCTGTACTGTTAGGTATTTAGTACAGCAGGTTTTGTTTAGTCTGATGTCAGATTTTTCATTTTAAGCACATCTTTAAAAACCAATTCTCTTTGCCTCCACTGTTTCTTTCATTTATGATCTGACAGTATTTAATAACAGGTCCTGTAAGTGAGTCTGAGCCCTGTTTTTACTACACCTTCCAGTTCAGGGTGACGGTAACTGGTTTCGCATTGAAGAGGGTTGGGGGCTGGTAAAACCACCAAGTCTGTTGACATGTGCTGCAAGTGGTGGCCTGTTGAATGTCCAGCTGAGCCAGGAATGTGCAGAGGCCTTTTAGGTGCAGGATCATGTTGGCAGGAGGGGTTTCTTATGAACGGCTGCTCAGAATATCAAATAAATAACCACATAAATCTGAAGTGAAAAGCCACACTCTGTGGAAATAGGTCTTTGGTCGCAGTATCATGGGAGGGGTTGATCTCAGCAAAAGCTAAAGAGCAACATAACTGCAGGAGGCTGAACTGCAGCACCCCATGACCCTTTCTCTCCAAGTGCTCAGCATCATTTTTATTTACTGCAGTTCATATCACAGCCTCTGTCTATCTTTAGATGCTTTCGCAAGAGCTGCTGTTGTCCCAAGCTGGCTCCAGACGCTTTATGTTATCTTTTCTTTTGTGTTGTATGAAGCTTGCTTTTGGTTTGCAGAGAATCCTGCACACAGAGGCATGTAGTAAAGGTATTTTGGAGTCTGTATGTCTGTAACAAAAGTATTTAAAGAACTTGAACTTTTTTTCCATTTTGCCACATTACAACCACAAACTTTCATGTGTTATATTAGGGTTTTGTGCAATAGTCCAACACAAAGTGTTCCATCAGATTAGGATGCATCATTTTTAAATGTTTTTGAAATAAAAATATAAAGCTTGAAACAGTGTGCATTCAGCCTCCCATGGTATACAAAATCACCTTTCACTCCAATTTTAAGTCTTCTGGTTCATGTTTATGCCAGCTTTGCACATCTAGAGAATCCTATTTTCCTATTTTCTTCTTTGCAAAATTGCTCAAGATCAGTCAGATCGCATAGAAAGTGTCTGTGAATATCGGTTTTGAATCCTTGCCATGGATTCTTAAGTGGATTTACACCTGGACTTAAACTGGGACATTCTAATACATGAATATGTTTTGTGCAGTTTTGCATGTTGGCCAAAAAACTAAAATTTACTCTCATCTGACCTGATAACCTTCTTTTACATATTTGCTGTTCAACTTATATGACTTTTGGAACAGACAGGAGCTCTTATGACTTCTTTCAACAATAGCTTTCTTCTTGCCACTATTCCATAAAGACCATGTTTTAGGAGGTCACAACAAATAGTCATCCTGTTGATGGATTCCTCTACTTGAACTGTGGACCTCTACAGCTCCTCTAGAGTTGCGCACCAGGGCTGTGTCTGTAATTATGGCTCTCCTTGCAAAGATGACTAACTTTTGGTAGATTTGCAGCTCTGCCATAGTCTTTCAGTTTTTAGATGATGAATTAAAAATTGCTCCATGGGATCTTCAAAAGTTGGAATATTATTTTGAAACCTAACCCTGCTTTAAATGTCTCTACAACCCTATTGCTGATCTGTCTGCTGTATTAATTGGTCTTCATGATCCGTTTTTTTTTCTTTCTTTCAATACCTACAGAGGATTATTTTTTACTGAGATTAAATTACACAACAGTGGAAAATTAGGAGACTTCTGAAGTCAACTAGTTGCACTAGTTATTATTTAGGGGTATCAGAGTAAAGGGGTCTGAATACTAATTCATGCAACACTTTTCTGATTTATGTTTTTAGAAGAAGACCATGTAAAACTTTTCCTCTGTTTCATAATTATGGTTGGCCCTGTCTTGGTGTATCACATAAAATCCCAATAAAAACTAATTAAAGTTGTTTAAATATGTTTCTATTGCAATCAAATAATACAATGATAAACACAAACAAGATTCATGTCTTGCTTTTATTTTTTCTGCTTAACGTCACAAGCAAATGTGGAAGAACCAGATTACTGATGCAATGATGAAATGTTGCTGTTGGCAGAGGAGACGTTTGCTTTAAAGACCAAGCCAGGTTTGGATTACCAGATACTCAGAGAATGCACTCAACGCATCCCAGAGAGCTTTGAAGTAACACAGGAACGGTTCAAGAACAACGTATGGAGAGCAGAGAGAACCTTTTATCTCACTGAAGGCCTGTGATGACCTCTCTCTGACATGGCCATTAGCCTAAATCTCAGCTCACCTCCAGCTCATTCATAATGCACACAGGCCAGTGGAGAACAGTTTAGCCTGTTTGTGTTCAAGAGAACCATTATGTTTCTCAGGCGTTGTTTTACTTTTCTTTTTAATGCAAAGTACAGATGTTTTGGTTGCAAAGACACAGACCGATTATAAATAATGTCAAACAGGTTAATTTTTTATTTTTTATTTTGCCTTGTAACGTTCAACATTAACGACTTCTTTTTTGTAGTCTCATTGATGGGGTTTCATCTAATTATTTCCAAAAGGTTAAAAACAGAACTTATTTATAAGTCTCCATTTCCCAGGAGTCAGCTATTTTTAGATCTGCTCCTATTTTTTTAAAACACAGTGGAGGGCAATAATTTTGTTTCTTCCCCTTCACAAATTGATTCTCTTGTTCATAGTGTTACTTCATCATTGCGTGGTGCATTAGACAATGCAGCCCCCTTGAAAAAGAAGGTAATTATTCATAGGAGGCAGGCTCCTTGGTTTAATTCAGAGCTGTGTACTTTAAAGCACAACGTTAGAAATTGGAGAGAAAATAGTGCTCTACACACCTAGAGGATTCCTACTTAATCTGGAAAAATAATCTACTGTTGTATAAAAAGACACTTCCCCAAGCTGCTTATTTCTCATCATTAATAGAAGAGAACAAGAATAATCCTAGGTTTCTCTTTAGTACAGTTGCTAAACTTACACAGAGTCATAGCTCTGTTGAGTCATCCATTCCCTTAGCTCTCAGCAGTCATGGCTTTATTCTTTTTAAATAAAAATGATTCTAATAAAAACAAAATCATTGGCATACTCCCCAAGATGATTACTTCATCCTCAGCAAGTGAGACAACATTGGAAGTAACTGTAGAACCTGATCTGTGTTTGGACTGTTTTGATCCTGTGGAGCTTCCTGAGTTATCAGAAATATTAGCTTCATCTAAACCTTCAACTTGTATGTTAGACCAAATTATTTAAGGAAGTGTTCCCTCTGATTACCAGCCCAATTTTAGATATGGTTAATCTATCTTTAGTAAATGGATATGTACCACAGGCTTTGAGATTGGCGGAAATTAAACCTTTACTTAGAAAACCTTCGCTTGATCGAGATGAATTAATAAATTACAGACCTATATCCAATCTACCATTCTTATCTAAAATTCTTGAGAAAATAGTTGCTAATCAAATGTGTGAGCATTTACACAGCAATGACCTGTTTGAAGAGTTTCAGTCAGGCTTCAGAGCTCATCATAACACTGAAACAGCTCTGCTGAAAGTCACTAATGATATTCTTATGGCCTCAGATAATGGACTTGTTTCTGTACTTGTCCTGTTGGATCTCAGTTCTGCATTTGACACAGTCGATCATAATATTCTCTTAGAAAGGCTGGAATATGCTGTAGGGATCAGGGGAACAGCACTAGGCTGGTTTGAATATTATTTGTCTGACGGTGCTTGGGCCAATTCTCTTCACTATATATATGCTTCCAATAGGTAAAATTATCAGGCAGCATGGAATAAATTTTCACTGTTATGCTGATGATACTCAGCTTTACTTATCCATAAATCCTGATGAGCCCGACCAGTTAGATAGACTACAAGCATGTCTTAAGGACATAAAAGTTGTCTATGTTTCTAGGATTTCTTTCTTTCATCTCCGGAACATTGCTAAAATTAGAAATATCCTGTCCAGGAGTGACGCTGAAAAACTAGTCCATGCATTTGTTACTTCAAGGCTGGACTATTGTAATTCTTTACTATCAGGATGTCCACAAAATGCAGTTAAAAGAATTCAGCTGATTCAAAATGCTGCAGCAAGAGTTCTGATGAAAATCAAAAAGAGAGATCATATTTCTCCTATTTTAGCTTCCCTTCATTGGCTCCCTGTTAAATCCAGAATAAAATTAAAAATTCTCCTCCTCACATATAAAGCCCTCAATGATCTAGGTCCATCATACATCAGAGATCTGATTGTTCCATACGTCCCTAACAGAGCACTTTGTTTTCAGACTGCAGGTTTACTGGTGGTTCCTAGAGTCTCTAGAAGTAGAATGGGAGGCAGATCCTTTAGTTATCAGGCTCCTCTCATGTGGAACCAGCTCCCAGTTTTAGTCCGTGAGGCGGAGACCCTGTCTACTTTTAAGGCTAGGCTTAAAACTTTCCTTTTTGATAAAGCTGGCTTAGATTATCCTGAGCTATCTCTGTAGTTATGCTGCTATAGGCTTAGACTGCTGGAGGACATAATGACCACTTTTACTCTCTATGCTACATTCTCATACTACTCTCTAATTTTGCATTATTTGCTGTTATTTCAGCTTTTAACTTTGTTCTCTCTCTATTCTCTTCCTGGAAGCTACACCTGGCCTGATTCTGTATCTACCTATGACACCTTCCTGGACGGGGGCATTGTCCAAGCTTCTGGTGCCAACAACATAATGCTCGCCTTCTACCGATGATACACTTAGCCCTGTCTTTCAGTGTTTAAACCTGTTTTTCTCCTAGACATAGCTACTGACCGAGCTTTTACTGTCACTAACTGTATGTGCTCCCTCTCATCCTCTAAACTTGAAAACTGGCTCAGAGTTTATCAGTTTTTTTGTTCTAGATGAAGCCACTAAAGGAGCTACATCTATTAACATTTTACTTTTCCTTCCCATAGAAAGTACTCCTGGATCAGTGCTTCTGTCTTCTGCTGCTGTGTTCTTTTTCCTTCTCTGCTCTGTTCTCTCAAACCCCCAGTCGGTCGTGGCAGATGGCCGCTCACAGCCTGGTTCTGCTGTTCCTGTTAAAAGGGAGTATTTCCTCTCCACTGTCGCTACATGCATGCTCAGGATGAGGGATTGCTGCAAAGTCAACGCCAGTGACTGTCCACTGTCTCTACATGCTCATCCAGGAGGAGTAAATGCTGCAAGTCATTGACTCGATGCAATCTGCTGGGTATCATAGAGGGAAAAATGTTTTAACCAATTTGATCTGAATCTGACTGTACTGTTCGATAGTTAGGATTAATTGGAATGTATGTACCTGACTTGAAATCTGTATGATTCGATTTAATTGACTTTGTGAAGTGCCTTGAGACGACATATGTTGTGAACTGGCGCTATATAAATAAAACGGAATTGAATTGAATTGTTGTGGTTTTATTAAAATATACACTGTAATCAACTGCCTCAAGCTGAATAATGTAATCGGACTGCTTCTACTCTCGAAGTACTTGGACAGAGCTTGGGTTATTCTGAAAAAAAGTTAGAGTAAAAAGAAAATTCTGGTCTGTTTCCCTAAAAAGACCATTTTCTATACTTTTAAAGCAATTTTATTACATTTTAGCATTCAATTATGTTAGGTGCACACCTGCCATCAATTATACAAAATCTGAAAAATAAAGTTTACCGATCCTGATGTGATTTTCATGACATTTGCTCATTTGGATCCTTTCACAAAGGGTCACAAGGACTGCACTCTTTGAAGATATCAGTCAAGAGTTCAAAAAATTCACAGCAAGGCATTCATCAATACCTGGAGGAAATATGGTACAAGAAAGACATTAATAAAACCGGACATTTCTTCAAAACTGATAGAAAAGACAAGAGTGAAACGGGTCAGGAAACCTGCCAAGAGGCAGAAAGAGTTGGTTGTGTTCTACATGGGACATCTGTGTCGTGTTTTCCATGTGTCTGAACTAAGGAGCAGGGTTGTAAGACAGAATAATTTTATTCCAAAGAAAACACCCAAGACTAGCTAAAATGTCCCAAAACCCTGAGTGAGAACACACAGATGAAAACAGACTTGAACTTTTGAGCAATAATTCCAGAAGAGAAGTTTGTAATAAAAACAACTCTGGGCATCACCAAAATAACTTGTGAGGGTGCTGAAAAGCATCTTCCGCACGATGGTGAATCACACACTTAGTCTGACTAAAAGGAAGTTTGTTGTTGTTTTGTGATGCATTTATTTTAAAGACCACTAACCTCTCTTTCTTGTAGGTCAACATTCTGAAGGCAAGATTCATGAAGTGCTCACATGATGACAGCTTAATGACTTCACCTGTAGGGAATAATCATCCACCTCATTGAGGCAGACCAGTGGGCTAAAGATGAAGGTGGAAGTGGACTGAAACTTTAGTTTGATGTGACTCCTGTTTGTTTTGTACATTATGTTTTCTGTATTAATTGGTATTCAGATGTAAATGTATGAGTAGTACAGTAGTAACAAATGCCATAGTTTTATGTGAAAATGCACTGTTCAGGTGAAACCCCCTAAAGTGGATCAGTGGTAGTGTCTGTGGCTATTTAAGTAGGATTGTAGTATAGTTATGGGTTTAAAAAAAGAAAAAAAGAAAACTGCGTTTCTGTCTGACCTGCCGATGCTGTGACCTCGGTGCCAGAAACTGCAACTAGTGAGACCTATGAAAAAAACTTCTTGAGAATTAAAAGGGAAACAAGAAAAACATTCAGAGCGCTGGAAAACTGCTGAAGCTTGTTGCCTTTTTGATCTCATGGTTCTCTTCATAATTGCTGGTTTTCATCCTGTTTGAGGGTTCTACAACAACCAACCTCTACAGAACTCCATAACCTGTCATAGTTTGGCTTTTTTGATGGACGAAAATGCAGGGCATAACTCCTGAAAATCGAGGTTTTCAGGTAAGATGAGTCTTTATTATCCATGGCAGGACACAGACAGGGTAGCCAACACACGAGATCGCGCATACACATAACATAACTTACACATAAGGAACCAGCAGGGATCAACGGAAACAAACGGGCTTAAATACAAAACTGAACAACAGGGGGAACCAATGAGAGATGTGACCAGACAAACATAGAACAGGTGTGGGCTTGGGGTGCAGGGAGACGGAAATCCAAAGGCCCAGACCAGGGAATATTACAAAAACACAAGCAGGTACGACATAACCACAATATATATATATATAGTCAGTCATTTTCTACCGCTTATTCCATAGTGGGTCGCAGGGAAGCTGGTGCCTATCTCCAGCAGCCTATGGGCAAGAGGCAGGGTACACCCTGGACAGGGCAACACACAAACTCATTCATACACTTAAGGACAATTTAGAGTGACCAATTAACCTAACAGGCATGTCTTTGGACTGTGGGAGGAAGCCAGAGTACCCGGTGAGAACCCACGCATGCACAGGGAGAACATGCAAACTCCATGCAGAAAGACCCCCGCCGGGAATCGAACCCAGGACCTTCTTGCTGCAAGGCAACAGTGCTACCAACTGCGCCACCATGCAGCCAATATATAAATATATACATACATATATATATATATATATACATATATACATATATATATATATATACATATATATATGTATATATATATATATATATATATATATATATATATGTATATATATATATATATATGTATGTATATATATATGTATATATATATATATATATATATATGTATGTATATATCTATATGTTGGCTGCATGGTGGCGCAGTTGGTAGCACTGTTGCCTTGCAGCAAGTAGGTCCTGGGTTCGATTCCCGGCGGGGGGTTCCGGCGGGGGTCATATATGTATGTATATATTTATATATTGGCTGCATGGTGGCGCAGTTGGTAGCACTGTTGCCTTGCAGCAAGAAGGTCCTATATATATATATATATATATATATATGAAAGCCAGGAAGTTGAGGAAGACGAGGGTTTTTAGTTGTTTTTGCCCCAGCATACATCTAGACACAAAGCAAGAGAAGGACTTCATGGCTAAACCAGAGTTCAGAACTAAATTCGACAGAGCAACTGTGGGGTCGCATGAAGACGGTGTGGACAAGAGCTGTCCTCACAATCTGATAGATTTTGTTGCAAGGCAGATGTGGGATGATGAAATGGAGTCAAAATGTGGTTCAGCTAAGTCTTTTGTTTTAAAGTGTGCACACTGATGCAACCAGGTTGTTATTGCTTATTATTTTGAATATTTTTTAACAAATTTGTTTTTCAGTTAGACTGTAGCTTAAAAATAGTTTATTATAGTTTTTGTCTTGCTACATCACAAAACCAGGCATTTTACCAGGGGTGTGTACACTTCCAAAATCTGCCTGATTTTAAATCCATGTTTTTGTACCTTCTCAGTCAGTTTAAGTCACACTGACCATCAGGATGTAGGACCTTTTTTTTTTTTTCAAACCTTGCTTTAAAGACCATACATTGCTCCCTTGCTTGAATATATTCAAAAACAAATGATTTGTGGCTCAAACAAGTATGTGGCTGACTGTCAACGTGTATTGTTCATAGTTTGTTTGGCTCTGATATGAAGCTGATGCATTGCCTTGAATCCCACAGCAGAACCAACAGCCTGTGTTGATGTTTTGTACCCACAGACCTATATTTCTCCCAGAAGATGCTTGTGATTCTTTGGCCTGAATCCCTGACATATAGCCTCCATATGGCTTAGACTCAAGGAGGTGCGTGCTCTGCCTCCATTTAACACATTCCTCCCAAACAGCCTGATAATAGCATGTTAGTTGGTCCCAGCTCTCAGATAAAGTGACTCATCACTCAGGTGTGTTTTCAGGTTATCACACAAGAACAAGAGGTGTCACTGGCTGCAAACTAGCTTCCTTTGCTCTAGGTTTTTTAACTGTAGGAAAAAGTCACTGCTAAGCCTCTCTATCCGTTTCTCACCTAAATTGTGTTGAGGGTAACAATCTTTTCAAACATGTTGAGACCTACACAAACACCCAGGATGAACTGGAGAGAAACTAATTGTTTCTGTGAGCTAAAATTAGCTGATGTCAGAAGAGTCATTTTTATTCCACTAATTCTACATCCCACCTTTATCATAAATTACTTTATTGCTTTAGTGCAGCAGCTCACAGATGGAGGCAGGAGGATTCTCCATACCTTACGTAACTCTTTAAACTCAGCACAGGCAAGGCTGTGTCCATTAATAAATATGTCTAAACAAGCCAAGAAGAATTCAGTTCTTTTCTAAACACATTTACAAGTGCAACAGACAGATTCAATTAAACACATGAACACAGCCTGTAGGCAACCTCTGCAATCCTCAGCGCAGTTAAAACAAAACGCAGGCAGAGCCCTTAAAAGTTAAGCTGTTACTTTTTTTCAGCAATCACAACATTGCCACTGTTTTCCCAGAGGTGCTTGATGACGCAGAGGCAGACACTCCAGTTTGAAGGCATGCTTCTGTTAGGACCAAGAACATAAAGAACGAAAACAATAATCCAGCTTCCCATGAGCAAGCAGAGAAAGACAGATGGTGTTTTTTTTTTTCACAACAAAAGAAGCTGACAGAGTTCAGAGTCGCCTCGAGTGACTTCAGGGGAATGACGGGGTGAGGGACAAGGACTCGTGACAATAGCTGCCTGTCTATTTTTATATCCGCTTCTGATGGCGTGTGTCCACTCTTCAAGTCCATCAAGCATTAAGGCTGTTTATTGGTAAAGACTCATTAGCAGTTCAGGTAAATTCTTTTCATAATGTAATATACATTAGTTAGAGAAATGCAGCACTGAATTTATACTCCTTTAAATTCTTTATATTTTGTTTTGTTACTTCTACAAACATTAATGTATTTTAATGGAATTGTATGAGTTAGCAAAAAATAGTGCATAACTGAGGAGAAGGTCAGGACAGCGCTTTCTAGAACCACCTTTCACTGTGATTCCAGCTGCAAGTCTTTAGAGGTATGTCTCTACCAGCTTTGCACATCTTCATACTGGAATGTTTTTTGCACATCGTATTTGACCGTATTTGTTCCTTATGCTCAGTCAGACTGGATGGGGAGCATTTTTGAACAGCAAATTTCAAGAAAATGCACTGGTTCTGAAGTGGATTTAGGTCTGGACATTCATTGGTCCACTCTAACACATGAATATTTTTTGATGTAAATTATTCCAATGTAGCTCTGGCTGTATGTTTAGGGTCACTAATGGAGAAGTGCTGGAAAATGCTGGAGAGTAAAATTCAACCTTATTCTCAAGTCCTTCACAGCATCTAATAGACAAGCTTCCTACCGCAGCAAAAATAAAATCCTCATATCACGATGCTGCCCCCACCATGCTTCACTGAGGGAATGGTGTTTTGTTTTCAGGGGTATGCAGAGTTAGTTTTTGACCCCAGACAGAGTTCTGCAGTTCAATTATAGTCACATGTTCTCATGGGTCAATATCTGGATCTTTCAGCTGAGAAGAACATGAAACATGAAACATGCTGGTCTCCCAGTAGTGAGCCACTCAACTTTTCCAAAAGGTGGAAAGGTTCAACGGTATGAATACTGTTGTGACACTGTACAATATACACTTTATTTTTTTAAGTTTACCTAAGTGGGGAGGAACTTTTTATCAGTGCTTCATGACTTATATCTTGGGGTATTAATATGATGTGAAACAGAGACACATGTTGCTTAGCCACCTTTAAAAAATGGGAAAGACAAGAGGACATTCTAGTCAAAGCTCACTTTAAGAGAACTGCAAAAAATATTTCTATTGGGATGATGGTTGGATGGATTATTTTTTTGTTTTCTACATGTCTTTACCAGGTGTTGCAATAAATGTAGAAAGCGTTGGTAATTATAGCCTCCCATTCTAGATTCTGAAAAACTGGTAGACATAAATAAGACAGAGCTTTCGTAAACATTGGCTTTTTGGGGATAATTTGAAGTCTAGATAATTTAGAAATTCTTGGTCCCTATGGGTCTAACATTTCAGGATAATGAAGAGATCAAAAAACAATTTTGAGAACTTTTATTTTTAAAGTGTCTTATTTATCTTTTTTGTTAAGGCAAAATGTCTACAGAGTTACTAAACTGAAGCAAAGCTCTTCTAGCCCACAAAATATTTAGCTCCTGAGCTACCTAATATACCGTCTTTGTAGTCCAGGTAAACATTTGTGTGGTCCTAGTCTGGTTTGGCACATCTCCATGGAAAAATTTGCATCAGAGTCACTCATGTGACATTTTTCATCAATTAGGTAGGCATTTAGGCCAGACTGGGCATTCAGGATGGAGCACTCAGAGCCTCTGAATCTGATCTCAGAAACAGAACCTCAAATAAAAAAGAAAAACGTTTTTTTTTAGAAGCATGATTTAAATTAAATTAGGAGCTTGAAATTCCAATAATTACATTTGTTTGATAAGCTCCAACTGCTGATTTTGGGTAAGCTGAAGGCTTGTAGCAAAATTATTGAAACATGTTGATAAGAAATGAAATGTACAGTTCTTTTCACAGGAGTCTTGGACAAAATGTTTCTCACAGTTTAAGATTATGACAAACAAAAATGTCTCTTTTTTTAGTCTTACTATAGCTACTTCTTTGCTTTAGCGCTGCAAAAGGGTTTTTGTGAGCCATTTCACTATTCTGAGACACCAGTTAAGTGCATGAAATTGCTTTCCTGAGTTTTATCTCACTTGACATGTTGTTGATAGGAGATGCCACTTAAGGACACTGTTGTCCCATTATGAGGCTGAGAATCTCATCAGGAAAGCACACTGGCAAACTGCAGCTTTGTAGCAGAACAGATTCAGAGTTATCTTACCAGATAACTTTGTTCGCTCATGACCTCGTAAATGCCATAATAAAGTGTTTTATGATTCAACTCCTCTATCAGCAGAGCAACAAAACTGTAACAAATCACTATTTTTTTCCATTTTTTGCAGAGTTTCAACAAGCATTATACGTAACTCTGTTTCTCATCTGCTTTTTAGAAAGTTCCAATCAGGATATTTTTTGCTTTATACGCCTGCTTTTAAAAAATTTATGAGCATATCCCACTGTACATATCGCAGAGGTCTTTAACATAAACAGCAACGGTGGCAGAGCACACCTGGGAGACAGCGGGGGTGCAGCATTCCAGACAGTGAACCCTAACCCTCTGTTCACCTCACAAACACATTTGTCATTCCTGTCAAGGCAGACGCTGCACCTATTCTCACTCTCACTGTCATGGTGCCTTCCTCTCATTGTGCCAGTGTCTCTTTTAGTTGTACTTGAAGCAACTCTGAGTTTAGTGTCTATATGGTGAGATTAAACACAATTTGTAAAATCTTTGCCCTACATTTTTGTGTTAATGCTATGAAAGAGTGGTATTTTTACTTACCTTTAAATCATTTTGTGAACTAGCAGTGTTTTTCAAGGGACAGTTTAGGTTATTTGAATTGGGGGGTCTGTTAAAAGATTATAAGTAGTTCATATCTAACCCTCAGCAGATAACTGGCCAGTGGGCATCTTCATTTAGAATGAATCCAACTTGGTTCATCCCTGATGCTCTATCACCATTATCTGTCAAGGCTTGTGTTTGAATAGGACCAAAGTGCAGACACAAAATCGAGAGCTTGGTAAGTAGAAGGATCTATAGATAATGAGCTAAAAGTACAGGTAGCCACAGAAAGGGCAGGACATGGGGCCAGGATTGACACAGTGGAAAAAGATGGCAATGAACAATAAAAAACAGGGAGTCTAAACACTGAGGAGGAGTGAAGAAAGAGAATGAAACCAGTTGGGTCTCATCAGGAACATTCAAAGCAGGGGAACTGAGGGAAGGTGACTAATAAACACAGAGAGAGCTCAACTAAGTACAAAGGATCTACAACCCAAAGCGAAAAGTCTAGCATTAAGCATATACAGGGGTTGGACAATGAAACTGAAACACCTGTCATTTTAGTGTGGGAGGTTTCATGGCTAAATTGGACCAGCCTGGTAGCCAGTCTTCATTGATTGCACATTGCACCAGCAAGAGCAGAGTGTGAAGGTTCAATTAGCAGGGTAAGAGCACAGTTTTGCTCAAAATATTGAAATGCACACAACATTATGGGTGACATACCAGAGTTCAAAAGAGGACAAATTGTTGGTGCACGTCTTGCCGGCGCATCTGTGACCAAAACAGCAAGTCTTTGTGATGTATCAAAAGCTACGGTATCCAGGGTAATGTCAGCATACCACCAAGAAGGATGAACCACATCCAACAGGATTAACTGTGGACGCACGAGGAAGCTGTCTGAAAGGGATGTTCGGGTGTTAACCCAGATTGTATCCAAAAAACATAAAACCACGGCTGCCCAAATCACGGCAGAATTAAATGTGCACCTCAGCTCTCCTGTTTCCACCAGAACTGTCCGTCGGGAGCTCCACAGGGTCAATATACACGGCCGGGCTGCTATAGCCAAACCTTTGGTCACTCGTGCCAATGCCAAACGTCGGTTTCAATGGTGCAAGGAGCGCAAATCTTGGGCTGTGGACAATGTGAAACATGTATTGTTCTCTGATGAGTCCACCTTTACTGTTTTCCAAACATCCGAGAGAGTTACGGTGTGGAGAAGCCCCAAAGAAGCGTACCACCCAGACTGTTGAATGCCCAGAGTGAAGCATGGGGGTGGATCAGTGATGGTTTGGGCTGCCATATCATGGCATTCCCTTGGCCCAATACTTGTGCTAGATGGATGCGTCACTGCCAAGGACTACTGAACCATTCTTGAGGACCATGTGCATCCAATGGTTCAAACATTGTATCCTGAAGGCGGTGCCGTGTATCAGGATGACAATGCACCAATACACACAGCAAGACTGGTGAAAGATTGGTTTGATCAACATGAAAGTGAAGTTGAACATCTCCCATGGCCTGCACAGTCACCAGATCTAAATATTATTGAGCCACTTTGGGGTGTTTTGGAGGAGCAAGTCAGGAAACGATTTCCTCCACCAGTATCACGTAGTGACCTGGCCACTATCCTGCAAGAAGAATGGCTTAAAATCCCTCTGACCACTGTGCAGGACTTGTATATGTCATTCCCAAGACGAATTGACGCTGTATTGGCCGCAAAAGGAGGCCCTACCCCATACTAATAAATTATTGTGGTCTAAAACCAAGTGTTTCAGTTTCATTGTCCAACCCCTGTAGGTGTCATTTATGAGTCTAAACCAAAATGCACAGAGAAGAAAAACATGTGAATAAAGTAAGAAACTAAACACAATGGAAAGAACCAATGTGACAACACTAACATAATAATAAACAACTCAGAGCAATGAACTGAATAGTCATATTTTTCTTTCAAAGCAATATACTTGTCAATCTGAAAGAAATTCAGATTGATATGTAAATGTACAGATGTTAAACTGAGATAAAAACTGTAAGCATCTAGAATTTTGCTGTCATACTGTTCTTACGATTGAAAATCCTGAGATGACTGGAAAATGCCAGTGACACATTTTTCTACAACTGTCTAAAGCACAGAGCAATACTGCATTGTCCCTCCCCCACCCGTCACTCCACACTGATGGTCAGCTGGATAAAACAAGTCTCCCATTCTCTTTCGTCACTCAGAGGAAAGACAAACTCGGCAAAAAACAGAGAAAAGAAGCACCACTCATCACTCTGACTTTGTCATGGTTTGGTGAATAAGGACTCAGATGTATAGCTGAACTGAAGTTAAGCTAAGTTCTTTAATGATAAAATAAAGGGGAAAAAATACAAAAATGGTCTTGCACAAGGAGAGCAAATGGGGAACATAGGAACTGGACCGGGAATGGAAAAGTAATCCAACATAGAGACGGGGAGTATGGCAGAGAGCGAAGGCAATTGAGAACATGAAATCAACACAGGAATCCTGCAAAGAACAATGAGAACCAGTGAGTATATACTGAGGCAGGGGAGGAGAAATGGCAGGCAAACCAAAAGAGCAATCAGAGGAGATGTGGAGCATCTGTGGCAGAGAGAATGCAGAGCAGCTGTAGGAAGGAGAGTAATTAACACAGGTGAGCTGAGTAGAGATACAAGGAAAATACAAATTAATGGGGGAAGAGATAAACAGAGAGCAAAGAGAGATAATACTAAATGTAAAAGGACCATTCGAATTCAAGATAAAAGAATAAATAAATAAAATAAAAAAAGGAAAACACCTAACAATAATACAGCACGGGAAAAAACTAAAGAAAGTAATACCTGAAGAACAAAGAAATGGTCATAACACACACAACCTCAGGATTGTGACATACTGAGGAAATGCTGTTTTAATGCTACAACTGGCAAGCTAAGAGCTGTTTGTAAAGCAGCTGACTGCAAGCCGGACACTGGAGCAGACAGCCTGGCTAATTAGCCAGCTATCAACTTATTTAACTTGTGTAACTTCATAAAGAGCAGAACAACAACAATGACAAAACATTTAGAAAGTTTACCTGAAAACTACAACTGAACTTAAAAGATGTTTATCTCAAATATTTACTCAAGTTTATACCAAAATGCAGAGACAAAATAATTAATTCTATGTGTAATGGATAGTATATTACATTTTTGCCTTACTTTTTGTGCAATTACTATGAAAGAGTGGTATTTGTACTTACTTTTAACCCTCCCGCAGTCCTGGAGGGGTCGCACGGACCCCGTGTGCGCTACTTGAGTTTTCTCCTGTCTCTTTCATGGTTTTCACCACATCACATTTCCGACCACTGCCCTAGATTTTGGGTCCTGCAAGGGTCAGAGCAACCCTGCATGCAGTTCTTTCTAGCACCTCTCGTGACATCTGCCTCGCTCTGTTCTTGCACTTAGCCAGGACTGCAGGGAGGTTAAATAATTTTGTGAACTTTGATCGTGAATTAGCAATGTTTTTAAAGGGAAAGTTTAGGATATTTGAATTGGGGGGTCTGTTATAAGGTTATAACTAGTTATTATCTAACCTGCAGTGGATAACTCTGGCCTGTGGGCAGCTAAACTTGCAACGAGGCACAAAAATAGTAGGGCATAGGACCTGGATGGACACAGGGGAAAACAGGGAGTTTAAACACTGAGGAGTGAAGAGAGACAATGAAACCAGGTGAGTCTCATCAGAGGAATGCTGAACAGCTGAGGGAGAGTACAGAGCAGGGCAACTGAGGGAAGGTGACTAAAAAACACAGAGCTCAACTAAGTACTAAGGATCTACAAACCGACAAAAGCCTAGCACTAGGCATATAGGTGTCATGTATGAGTCTAAGCCAAAATGCACAGAGAACAGAAACACATGAATAAAGTAAGAAACTAAACACAAATGAATGAACCTATATGACAATACTAACAACAATAATAAACAACACAGAGCAATTAAGTGAATATGGCAATGCCTTTCCAGCGATAATAAGCAACCCAGAAACTATCAGAAAACAAACACAAAATAAAACCAAAACACAAACACCCATTGAAAACGGATCGAGATCTTCTACCTCCATTCTTAGTGTAAACATTTGTTGTCTTCTCTGTAAATAACCACCTCATTCAAAAATTACAACCTCATGAAAGTTTGATGCTTTTTGGTTTGTCTGTGCTTTTTAGCTGAAAATACCCTCATGATGTTTCCATGAGAGCAAAGGAGGTTCAACAAAACACTCAAAAGATGGCACCAAAGTTTTAAAAGGTGAATATAGATTCCCTGTGGGTTTGTCTCTTTCTGTAAACCACTTCAATAGAAGGAATTTTTGTATTTTGATCAAAAGTATATTACGAAGATTGATCCATTCTTTTGCTAAGCCCAGGCTATGAGTTTCTGACAGGATCATTCTTTTTAATGATCATTCAGGCTATGACCAATAAGTTGCAAAGAAAAATCAAAGAATAAACAAGAAATACACCTTCTCCTCATACACCGTATCTGATTTTGATGGTTCTAATGCAGTAAGGCAGGAAGGAAGTATCATTATTACGTTGGCTAAGTCAATTTCCTGAACTCTTCTTCTATCTATCTCCTCTGTGAGCCAAACGATCAATCAGCAGCTCATGTTACAATGTGAGAATACATCCACTGTATGCAATGCAAAGCAAGCGCATGATGTTAGTGTGAAAGAGCGTCATTTGCTTTTTTGGTTGTTGGGACACGTGGGAATCGCATCTGTTGTGTCGTATCACCTTTGTCCCAGACTTGATGTCACCTTTCATGGGACGGAGGCCCCCAGGGCAGGAAAGGTTCTGGGACACCTGGGGAAAGAATTACAAGATGTGCAACTACAAATTGATGTGACCTCTGCCCTTATAAAAATCCCTTCAAATCTTTTTTCATTGAGGCTGCTGGCATAATTATGTTTATGCGTCTGCTGGGATTTTTTTGCTTTGTGATTGGTTACATAAATCTTTGTATGCAAGTGTGGGTGTAGGTGATAATGATGTGCAAGCATATGTCTGGATATACCCAAGAAACTTCTCTCCTTCTGTGTGTGTATGTGAGAGGGAGTGTATTACAGAAAAAGCAGTGACTAATGTCTGCCCTGCCATCTTTTGTAAGATGATCTGTCTCTGAGGCAAACGAGGGGGCATTGCATTTTTCTTTTCTTTGTGTCCAGGCGCTTGGAAATGCAGCAGAGACAGCATATGGACGCTTCATTTCTGCGCAGCAGCATGAACTCTGTGACGCCCGTAGTCTCGTGTGCAGTCAGAGCATCCATCTTCGGGGTGCCGTGAGGTCAACTCGCCCTCCATTACCTAACCCACAACATCCATGGGAGATGACCCATGCAAGCGATTGGACAACAGATGCAGAAACTGGAAATGCAGCATTACTCACTCTGTGTAAACACGGAAAATACTCCGGTGTGGAGGCAATGCTTCAGGCAGATGATGCTGATATAGTCATGGTGACGATGTAACGAACCCTCTCACGCACCGATGTTGTGTTAAGAGTATAACATCAAAGACATATTAATGAAAACCCTGATTGATGATGTACATTTAGTCCTAATGCATAAATCCCTCTTTTTTCTGAATAGGGTGTCACTCAAATATTTTTCATTGATATGGATGGACTAACAAAAGGTGACACTTAATTTAACGCCATCATAATGGACACAGTGTCTGCTGCATACATAATTAATCTGTGACTGTTCTTCTCTATTGATAATAGCACAACCTTTGTCCTCGTCTGTCTTTCAGTATGTTTGTATTCAACAACTCACAATAACTGAACCGGGATTGTATGTGTTTCCCATTGAGAGTTGCTGCACCTCTCAGTGGAGCCACCAAAGCAGGACTTGAGCTGCCTGTCAGGACACAGTGTATTTGAAGTATTCACACCCCCTTTCTTACATTTTGTCTACTTACAACAACCAACTTTATTGTATTGTATTAACTGATAGACCAACACAAAATAGTGTATAATTGTTAAATGAAAAGGAAAGTATACAATGCTGTCATTTTTTTTTTACATATAAAGATCTGTAAAGTGAGGCATTTGTATTCAGCTGCTCTGAGTAAATACTTTGTGGAACCACTTTGGGCTCCAATTATAACTGAATGTTTTGGGTGAATACTTTTGCACATACAGTGCCTTGCAAAAGCATTCAATCCCCTTGGCTTTTTGCCCATTTAGTTACATTCCAACCTGTAATTTTAAAGATTTTTAGTCTTATTTTATGTGATTGATCTGCACAAAATAGCCCATGTTGGTGAAGTGAAATTATAAATATATATAACTGAAACTGAAAATTGGCATGCCCATATGTATTCACCCCCTTTGCTATAAAACCTTCAAAAGTCACATGATCTGTCTATCTCTTTGTATAAACACATCTTTTCTGATAGGCCCCAGAAGAATGGGGTGCAGTTTGTAAAGTTACAAAATCAAAAGTTGAAAGCAATATTTTGGGTTTTTAGCCTGTCGTAAGAGAACAAAAATGTCATATTTTCACCATGTCATTCATACATTTCTAAATGTCACAGTTCCAAGCTACGTATTTAGCTCCATACTAAATATTTATTTTGCAAGCTAAATATTTTATTTGGAACTAAATGATTATTTTTGTAAATATGACTTAGACTGAAAAATGAACCCCCATTTTGTTCTCTTAAGAAAGGCTAAATAACCCAAATTATTGCTGTCAATTTTTGACTGTGTAACTTTAAGGTAGGGTTACGGGACTTTTAGACTTTTATTTGTAATATATTTTCTTTTTTTCTTTTTTTATGTGTCCTGTCCGACAGAGTAACACTCAGAATTGTTGTCTGCTCCTCAAAGCGCCCTGTCATGCATATTTTAGATGTCTCCTTGCTGCCATACACCTGACTTAAAAGACTGATTACCAGGCTGCAGCAGCACTTGATGGCATGCAAAGAAGGTCATGCAATCAATTGAATCAGGTTTGCTGGAACAGAGATACATTTAAAACATGACAGGACAGTGGGCCCTGAGGACCAGGTTTGGGAACCACTGCCCTAGAACACTGCGTCTACACCTGCAGAAACATATATAATAACAGCATTGTTACCAAAAAGTTCATGGTACTAATGAGTGCAAGATGTATTTAGTGGTAACTGCGGCTCAATATACAACATCTGTGTATCTGTTAACACCTGAATCTAAACACCTGTGGGTGTAAATGTGAGCGTGCTTGTGTATAAAAAAGTTCTCCATAAATATATGCAATAGCAAGTGTGAGGGGCCACACTGTCTTGGGAGCCCCTGGACCCGAGACATGGAGAATATCTGAGCCCACAGGCCTTGCCGGCAGCCGTGTACGCCTGAGCAGATCCAGCCTTGAACCCAGAGATCGAGACCCTTCGGCACATCACTCCCCAAGCAGAGGCCCAACAGAGCCAGGGGGCCCAGGTCCTAGCAAGCAGCCTCCGGGAGTTAGCTGGCACACACCAAAGCACCCAGCCCCGGACACCACGAACCACCAATACACCAGTGGGCAGAGACACCAGCCACTGGCAGGGAGAGTGGCGGGGAGGAAATAGGCCCCACATTTGATGGGGGGCCTAAACTGACCCAGGAGAGGAGCAGTCCAAGACCCAACCTGACACAAAAAGTGGTGCACACAGTAACAATTACACATTCCTACTCTCATGCGTACACATAAAAACACTTACACCCAACGTAAAGACACACAACAATGGATGTTGTATACTCACTCACACTCACCATCCATACTCTATACTCCCAGGTCCACGTACTAATACCCCATAGGGGCAACAAGCCCCCAGACTCAGAAGGTGGTCCCCTTCTTTCCAGGGTGTAGACAGGCAGACTGCCCCAGCACCAGCCCAGACTAATGCTGCACCGCCCGAACCCGAGCGACCCCGACCCAGTTCCCAACAACCCCTATCCCCCACACAACCAGAGCCGTCCCAGGATGAAACAATCCTAGCCCCCCAATAAACTCCGATCTCAACCCCATGACCCCATCATTTTCCTTCCAATTTACAAATTTGCACAATTTTGTGTTGGTCTTTCATAAAATCACAATAAAATACGTAGAACAATGTGACAACATGTGATAACATTCAAGGGGTATAACTTGTAAAACCTGCTGTCATGGTAGTATTCTTCCCTGAGATGTAAACAGACAGCTAAGCAAATGCGTAATATTGTAGACTAAAACTGCAAATAAATCCATGTTTCATGCATTCCAGTAACAAGCACTTATCTCAAAAAAAGCCAAAGCAGTGAACAAGGGTGAAAATGTGTTGAACTCCACCAGCAAAGTGAGGATCCGTTCAATCTATTTTTAACTCAGAATCCTAATGAAACATCCGTCTTGCATCCCTGAGCCCCCCCTTCTTTTCCTCAATGAATTAATTCACTAGCAAAAGATTTGGTAGGAGGGATGAAAAATGGTGCATAGGCAACTTGTTCAGTTATTATTATCATGGTGGGTGATGATCTATAGCTGTAGTCAGAATAACACTGTTGCCACAAAGCTCTTTTACATTACAGTTTAGGTTTAGGGGCCCCTGCAGAACCAGACGCAAAGCAGGATTTGAATTATCGTAGGACAGGTGTAAAAAAGCACCAGACCTACTGGTCGTTTTGCCTATTTGCCATTTTGTACCTTTGTGTTTGGCTGTCATGCACCCAGCTTGTTCGGGTATGAAATTGAGCCATTTTGAAAATGTTGTACCACCGTTTGTACCCACTTTGTTGGTGTTAAGTCTACTGTATAAAAATGTGGTCATGTGACTTCAATTAATATTATCAATATTAAGGAGTAATGTTGGTTTAATTTTAAGCGATAATTTGTCAGAGTTCATAAAAATTAATTAGCCCAAAGAGAGATCACAACCAAAACATGATGTAATATACATAAACTTCAGGAAATAAGATACAGTCAAATTAAAATATAGCTGAAATGAGACATTTGTATTAATACCTATCTCTATAATTCATTACAATACTTAACTGCATAGAAAAATAAAGATATATTATAAAAGTTATTACATTAAACATAAAATTAAAACTACAAACATGGCAACATGTAGAAATGAAATGAGTCTATGGATGTCATAGATGTTGTTGGAAAGGACCCAAGTGCAGAGTGTGTAGGAGAGTGCAGCGGACATAAAATAGTCTTAAATAATCAAGCCAACAAATTTTTTTTCCCTCTCTTTGCTGTCCAGACGCGGGATCTTTTATTCAGTCCACAACACTGAATACATCATCATCAAAATCCGTAGTTTAATAATAAAAAAAATAGAAAACTTACAGACGTAATCACGAGGGAACAGGTCATTTAACACAGATAGAGTACACAGTCGGTGTAAAGGGCAGGGTATCGGAGAACATGCAGTCAACAGAAGAAAGCAGCAAGGAACAATGAAAAATCAGGAGCTTAAATACTGAGGCGGCGGGAGAAAAAAAAAACAAGCAAACCAGGTGAGCAATCAGAAGAGATGTGGTCCAGCTGTGGCAGAAGTACGACAGAGCAGCTGAAGGAGAGAGAGTAATTAACTCAGATAAGCTAAACAGAGATACAAGAAAAATACAAATTAAGGGGAAAACCAGCCCAGGCACAATAACCAGAGATCTAAGAGGAATAATACTAAATGTAAAAGAACACTAGAATATAATACAAACAATAAACCAATAAGAAAAACATCTAACAATAATTAGCATAGAGAAATTAACTTATGAAAACAAGACCTAAAAAAGAAAATAAACAACAAATAAATTATCAAAATACACTCAACAGAAAATCAAAACCCAAACACCTCAGGATTGTGACAATGTATTGGCAAAGGGGATGTTGATACACCGCCAAATTATTCACAGAAAAGAAACCCTTCATAATTTAAATGTTATAACATCAGTAATTTAATCACTTTTGCTGCTTGTGTCTGAGGTAGGTTCACATTTTAAACTCTGTTATTGTTTGTAAGTAGATCAAACCAAAGCATGAAAGGGCCAAATATATTTTCGAGTCAAAATGCATACAAATCTTAAAGGTGTGAAATATACATAAACCACAATTGGTCTTTCCATTGTTTTGCGAAGTGAATTGGTTGTTTTAAGTTGTATGGTTAAAACTGGATGTGCACTTCCATATATGGAAAATTTTATAGTATATGTAACCACTAGGGGTGTAACGGTATACGTCGGTGTAGTGAACCATTTCGGTACGGCATGTTCGGTCCGGTCCACATGCGTACGGTTTCGGTTATTTTTTCACTCATTTAATAATTTTATTAGCGACAGATTAAGCACCACAGAACTAAAGTTCCTAAGCGTGTTTCAGCACAGACGCTATTAACTGTTGCAGTGTCTTGCCGCATGAGTAGCAGGCGTGATAAATGGCATCACCAACGAACAACGAACAAGCCAGAGCTTGAAGACCCTTCCATCTTGTTCTGTTCCCTATTGAAACAATATGGCTTTCTGTTGAACAATTTAACGATGTGTGGAATAAGACATATTGTATCAATATACCATAACCGTGTGTTGTTGATACTGTTTTCATGAGATATTATGGATATTAGCAGCAGTAGCTACCATTGTCTTACTTCTTGTTTGATTAGACTCTACTTATAACGTCACGCTTTCAAATGTATCGTCCTCTCTCACAGGAAGAAAAGCAGCTTGGTGCAAAGACCGATAGCAGAATTAAAACAACATTTAGTAGGTAATTCAGATCGGTCAAAAGCAATAACAGAGGCTTTAGGAGTTTTTATAGCTACGAATCTACATCCTTATTCTGTTGCTGAATGTTTAAAATATCACCCAAATGGGTTTCTTTTATTTATTTTTATACAAATGTTGAAACTGAACGGAAACTGAACTGAACCGAAGTGTGATGTTAGCATACCGTTACACCCCTAGTAACCAAACTATCTTGAAACTTGTAACTGTCCATGGCTTTAAACAGTGAACAGATTGCTGCTAAACTGATGACTGGCCGCTTACTAAGAACCCAAAAAAGGATGCAGTGAACACTTTTGCTGCAAAGATCATCCTATGCAGAAGCTGTGAGTAAGCTTCTTGGATGTAAAAATTTTTCGCCAGTAACCGGTTTTTGGATTAGAAAAGCCAAGGTAATCTCAGATTTATGGAAAGCAACCACTCAAAGCTGAGGGATGAAGGCACAACACAGTTCATACAACAGCTAGGACACTTAGCTTGAGCACTGTCACGGGTCGACCCATCAGTTGACTGATTATTTGATTTCGTAAGCATTATCAGTTTATATCGGGTAGCAAAAATATGTTGTTTTACCACAAAGCTTTTTCTCTTTTTATATGTGTCGTTGTGTGATTTTTTTTTCCCCCCCGCTCCATTATAGCAACACCATAATATAATAAAATTTGTGCCCCTATGTCCTCTAATTGTCCGGAATAATAAGTGCAGCTCAATCATTCTGCATCATTAAACATAGTAATTAGCTTAAGTTTTAACAATTGTTTTTTTCTGTTTCTGACCTAAATGAATTTGTACATGGAGCTTGTATAATTGCTGCCTCTTTTTTTTGTCTGCCTGTCTGTGACACTCATCAATCTTGGCATATCATGTATTTTAACTTCCTTACACCATACAGCCTTAATGTGTTGCAGAACTTAGCCTTTCATTGACTTGGGACAATCTGTGCTGAAAATGCTAATCTGCGAGTGTTATACTTATAAGTTGAATTGGCATTGACTAAGAAAGGTTGTCCTAACGAGGTATGTTTTGACACTATAGTGCATAAACCATCGCTAGTAAAATACATACTGAATATGTGGAGAAAACTGAGACTGGTAGAACCAATGCTTGATTTCCTAGTATAAAGCAGGCTTCTCTGGGGACACATTTGTTCGAAGGATTGTCCTGACTCATGCCTGTACACATAAGAGTAACAATGCTGGTCAGAATCAGAGAACAAATGCATCTATGGTGCATAATATACGTGTTTCCGCTTCTGGCTGGCTACCTGCAGAAATGTTTGTATTTTTCTTTACATTGTTCATCAGTATCGATTGTCCCCAAAAACTTATTCCAACCTGCTTATGGAACTGGTTAGACATCTGTTGGTTTTCGATCAGATACAAGCATGAACAGCTTTTATTACAATCTCTCCGTAGGGTGCCAGTTTGTTAGGTGTCCAGGCTACTGCTCTCAGACAAAATGTTCGCCTTGCTTTCTTCTCCTCAATTGATAATGCCATCCATTCTCATTGGTATGGGACTCAACGAGCTGGTTGTAATTGTTTTACTGATCTCTATTTTCGCTGGCTCTGTATAAGTGGGTCCCATTTGTTGTTACCAAAAGCAGAGGTTACGGCGCGGCAAGGGGGGGCTGGTGTGGGCGGCAGGGGGCGCACGGGGTGCGGGGGAACGGGAAGTGGTGTCGCGTTGGGGGACATAGATATGAATGGTAGTAGTATGAGCTATAATCATTGAACACAATTTAAAAAGAATTGCCATGTAAACCAACCCTGCATTCACCGCCACCCACCAACTCATTCCCCTCCTTGTTCCTGAGTCTCCCAAGTCTAATAGTTATGATGGGAATATCTGGATGTACCCAATCTTGCTTTGGACCCAAACAAATATTTGACCAGCCCTGGTGTAGAAGGTTGGGACTTTTATTGTTAAACTTTTTGATAAGTCCGAATTGGCTGCAACTTGTAGCTTTTTAGTAACATATTTTTAAAAGACTGTGATACAGATCAATCTAAAAACTACAGTCAATTGGAGTCACTTCAATAAAATCATAATCCAAACTGCAGGTAAATATGTCACTGGCCATATAGGGGAATTACTTTCGCCTCATTGATTTCTTTTTATTTTACAAACAGGCTTAAGTCCAGTTCTCTGTCCGGTGACGCGACTACGCGTGCGGAACATTTGATTTTCGCTGTTTTGTAATCGGGTGGGTCAGGGAGGTGATTTCCGCGCTACTGTCGCCCTAAAGGTAGGCGCACATACATGATAAACGAATACTGCACGGCAGCAGCAGCAGAGTATAGACGGCGAGGGCGTCTGTGGTTGGGGGTGCTTCCTGCGTGGTTTGTTGGTGAACTACAGGAGTTGCCTCGGCTCTTCAGTACCAAGTTCGACGGCCAGCTAAGAAGATCTGCTGCAATTGGTTTCTCAATGAAGGCTCACCAGAAGCAGCTGCTCCCTGGAGACTTGGCGGACAGTCTCAATGAATCGGCCGCTCCTCGGCATTAAACGCCAGCTTTGCTCTTCTCTTCTGGTATAAACAAGCTGCCAGTGGAAGAGGACTGTCGGAGCATCATATCATCGTACAAGAGATCAAAGAACGGGAGCGTAGAGTGGTGCCGATCTGTCCAAATTGCTGGGAGTTTTGTCATCTCGGAGAAGTTTAACGCGGATTTCAACATGAGCGAACTGGAGGATGACTTTGCCAAGATCCTGCTGCTGAAGGAGGAAAGAATACGGGACTTGGAGCGGCGGCTGGCGGATCGGGAGGACGAGATCCACGAGTTGAAGAGAAAACTGCACAAATGCCAGTCCGTCCTGCCGAGCGCGCAACTTATCGGGCCCCGGACCCGCAGGGCGCAGGGCATCTCTGCGGAGCCTCAGACGCACCAGGACCTCTCCAGGCAGACGTTTAGGAAATATCCTAAATCTGACTGGTAAGAGACACTTTTCACCGTGACATGTGCTTCATGTGTGTCCCATCTTTTATATTTGAGTGTTTTTTTCTACTCACGGGCAAAATCAAATATTTTCCATTAAAGGTTTAAATCAATATAAAGCTTTTAACAGTATTCAGTGTAAAAATTGATCAGACCTGTTTACACACGTTAGTTTACAGTTCACTCTGTTTGCCCTAAATAATAATGATACAAATAAACTTTTCTCGCCCTTATATTTTAAAAATGGGAGAGTTGGAGCTTTGTCATGAATGGACGAGCACTTTCATTCTTAGGGTGAATGACGCAGCTTCTGAAAGAGCTTTCTAATTGATCAGATCCATCACTCCTGTCCCAAAGGACACAGACTGGAGGAAGTGCTGTGCATTATTGGCTTTTAGTAGCTGGACGCTGAGGACCCAAAGTGCATGTCTGAGGATATTTAATACTCCATTAGAAAGCGCTTTGTTTGACCATATGCTTCCTTCATCACCTTCAGGCGCTCGTTTTAGGTTCACATGCTCATATTTTGAGGGGTTTCATGAGGCTGAGGTCATCACCATGCTGCGGCTGGCATCACCTTCACTAACTTTGACTTTCAGGTCTAACCACAGAATGAAAAATTTGACAATTTCCATCTTTTGAATCCATCAGCATCACCGTTGACTTGTCATGTTGAGGTCTGTCTCACACATACTGCACACTCAGAAGAAGCTTGGCTCTCTTTACACTGTGCCATAGACAACGGGTTAATTTGAAGCGGCTAGACAATTTCCAAAGTTCATTTGCATCAATAAAGAGCAGGGAAAGTCCACACTGTACTCATTAGCAAGATGCACATTAGTATCTATCTATCTATCTATCTATCTATCTATCTATCTATCTATCTATCTATCTATCTATCTATCTATCTATCTATCTATCTATCTATCTATCTATCTATCTATCTATCTATCTATCTATCTATCTATCTATCTATCTATCTATCTATCTATCTATCTATCATCTGTAACCAGCTGTTTGCACTCCTTCTTCAGCCCTTTTCCCTTTTTTCAAATCAGCGAGCTGATGAGTCACAGGAAATGCTCAGGTGGCTTTTCAGTGAACAAACGGGTTAATTGCGTGTAATGAACATGCTTGCATGTTTGCAAAGGTGACCACTCCTGCTTTGTCAGGAAGGAGGTTGAGCACCAACACGTGCCAGAGACGGTGTGTGACCTCCTCCCTCATCCTACCCCATTAAGCGTCAGGACGTGGCACCATGGTGCTGGCGGACCGCCCCTGTACGCTTTCTTGAGTTTCAGCAGCATGGAGATACGGATCCTATTTCTATTGATCTTTATAGGAAAAAGGCTGAGCTGGGTGGCTGGAGAGGTGAAATTTAAAGCGCAGAGGAGCTTTGAAGGACAGAAGGATGGTTGGATGCAGGGATGCTAAACGGAACTTAGAGGGCCTAAACGCAGCTGCAAACTTCCTGATATTGGAAGTCAAATTTGCTGCTTCTAAAGATTTGTGTCTTCTTCCATTGACAAGGATAAAAAACTTTTTTTTTAAGTACCTTAAAGGCAATCAGCTGTTGGATTAATTCAAATTGTGTGCTGTTTTATTTGTGGACGAGTACAAAGAAACAAAGCAGACTATTTACTGATATAACAAGACAGTTTGGGGCGCTGCTAGTTGAACAGATGTTCCTCACAGATGCTCCTACAAAAGGCTTTCATTTAAACTCTGTGATTTCTGGCAACAGTTTTGAAACACTTAAAAATCACACATTTGTTTTGAGGAATTTCCTTGAGGCTACAGATACCACTTTCTTGTTTTCTGGTTTACCCTGGGTAATACAGGATGACACATTTTTCCTACAAATACTAAATGAAGAAGTCAATAGTTCACAAGCAGACAATTTATTTTTTATTTTATATTCGGTCTACGTTTTATTTCATGGTATTATTTTATTTCATATAAAGTTATTGTTTAATTTTTGCCACCAGACTGTAGATATATGCTGTTTTAACATTTTCCCTGGTCGCTCCATTAAGCCACCACAAGAGGGCAGCTGTGACCTTTTATTCCGCCATCTGTCTCTTTTCTGAATTGTTTACATGCCTTGTGTCATAAAAAATATGGCTTACTCACATAGGCGTAGTAATTGCTGTTTTTACACTGAGTAACCCCCTCAGCTCACCTCCCATGTCCCCCATCCTATCAGATTGTCCTTGGCAGTTTATTCTCTCTCCGAATTTGTCGAGCTCACACGGGGCCAAATTCCTTTCTCAGAGCTCCAGATGACTCATTGTGATCATGTGGACAGATACCAGAAGCATTCGGATTGCACACCACATTAGATTAGATGAGGTGTGTGGAGGATGCTCCTTACCTCTTGCTTCCAGCACCTTTTATTTGCACCAGTTGTCACAACATAATATTTGCAGGGTGTGAGCTGCAGCATCCGTTTCCATAAACCACGTTAATTTTATGCTTTAATATTCATCGCTTGAGTTGACAAGTGCAGCACTGGGGCCAGTTGAATATATTTTTCAAATTTTGACAAATACAAGCAGGCAGACACTAAATAGACAGAAGCAGCTGTTCATTTCTGCACAGAGACTCATTAAGTTTTCTATCACCTCCAGCTTCCATTAAGATTCATCTATTTGTAACTCGGCGGCCTCGGGGCAAGTTGCTGAGATATGACGACCGAAGTGTGTCTTTCTCACTGACTTCATTATTCATGTGAGACAAAGCGCCGTTCTCTCTGGTGTACCAAACTGCACTGTGCCACAGATTCCTGTAGGCGCCCTTCTCGCCATGCGCTCTCTCCGGGTCGCAGCTTGACGCACCCGTGGAGGACGGTCCTCCAATGTCACATCGCAGAGGGAGGGAGCGGAGCGAGAAAGAGGAGGAAACTTTGCGCAATTACGATTGGCATATTTTATGGCAGTAGAGGGAAAGCCCCAACTACGCCCCAACTACAACCTTTAAATGCTCAGCATCTGCCTGGAACCGAGGACTCCCCCCTCAGTGGAGACAGGAGCTGTATCCTCTCGGGCTGTTCATGCCGGAGAAAGTTTGTGCGCAGCTTGGTAGAGGAGACAGGACAAAGATTCGGCTGAACACGTTTCGATAAACTTGTAGGAAAGTCGCACTGAAATGGGGACTCTGCGCGACCTCCAGTACGCGCTCCAGGAGAAGATCGAGGAGCTGCGCCAGAGGGACGCGCTCATCGACGAGCTGGAGCTGGAGCTCGACCAGAAAGATGAGCTCATACAGAGATTGCAGAACGAGCTGGACAAATACCGCTCCATCATCAAGCCGGCGACCCAGCAGGTCCACAAGCAGACCGAGCTGCAGGAGCAGCAGCGGACCAAGAGACAGGCGATCTCGGCCGAACCCACCGCCTTCGACATTCAGGATCTCAGCCATGTCACCCTGCCTTTCTACGCCAAAAGCCCACAGTAGGTGTTCAGAATCTACTTGTACTCCTAATAATAATAATCATTCTACAATGTCGCTTTTTGTTTGTGTGCGTTACCCTTTTGTTCCCACCTGTGGGATTCTTGTGCAGAATACTGGCGTAGCAGGTGCTTCACCTGTAGCGCACAGAGAAACGCACATGCACGCACAAACTCATCGCGCACATTAACATTAACATTATATTTGCAACTTTTACCGAGAAAGAGGAAAATTGGGAGACACAAAAGGATTTTGACCTCCAGTGGTCTAAATTCCCTATATTAAAGCCATACGCAGCAAATTAAATGCCCAAACCTGGAATAATGGCTTGAGATATGGCAGCTGCTCTGTTTAATGTGCCAGCGCCTGTTTTATATAAATTCTGAAAGCGTGACAGCCAGTTTAATGGCATCCCTGTGCGTGTTTACTCTACAGATCTCATTAGTCTTCTCAAACTCAAGCAAACAGTGACCGCTGCTCCACCTTATCTGCGAGAAGAGGTCTGAATATTCCAGCTGTGTGTGTGGTTTCAGCCTACGTGCACTTCCTGATAGAAGGTGGACAGGAAGAGCCTTCTTCATACTTCAAGCACACAGCATGAAAAAAATTACTTTCAACAGTGAAACTGCAAGAGAGGAATCACGTTTTTTAATGAGATCATGTTGAGATCAGATGCTGGGATGCCTGCAAACAATGCTTCAAGGATATTATCAAAGTAGTTTTGAACACCAAAACGGCAATTAATCTTTGTCACACCTGTCAGCTCTTTGTTGGAGAAAACACAAACCAGACTCTCTTTGTCTCTTCTGCTTTCTATTTTTGTGTCTGCCTGTTCCTGGACAGTGGCTTGGAATGGCAGATGCAGAAAATACACTCAAGTGACCATTTCATTATGATAATTACTCTTCACTCCAAGCCTTTCATTGTATGAGTATGAGTGCAGATGTGTATCCATTCAAAACATTTTACTGAGACTCTTAGTGAGACAATGACTTTAAGCTCGGCTGAATGACCAGAACCTGGAGGATAGTGCTGCATTTTGATGGTTATCCGACTTCACCACAGTGCCAGTTTACCATATGAGCAACATGGCTCAACACCCAGGGTACCAACCATTTTGCTTGGGGGGAGCAGCACAAAAAAAGAAAGTTATATGTCAGTTCCACCCAACACAACTTTCTATCGCTTACTGGAATGTTTTTTCAGATGGGATTGGACGCCCCCATGTATTTTATACAATCTAAGCAAAGAAAGTAAATATGGCGGTAAATAACGTCTGGCTAATGAAGGTGGTATCTGGTTGAGAATTCAGATTCAGAGCTAAACCAAACTGTTTTTCACATTTTTTTAAGGACTCTCGGCTGCATTTCATCCCTTCTAGTTCAAAATATAAAACACATAAACAGTCCAAATCTGAGTTTGATTAATCTATACAGGATTCAATTTTTTTATAGCAAAGTCTGAGATTCTATTAAACCTTCATTGTTTTTGTGAAAACAAAACAAAACAAAACAAAAAACATTTTCTGTGCGCTTTTGGAATTAGCACTACATTATGTTGAGAAAGACTTAAAAACTGTGGTCAGAAGGAGGGTCGCCCCGGGTGCCATTCCTGCAAGAACTCCCACTGCTTCACCTTCAGTGAATAGAAGAATAGATTCGGATTTAATAGTAATAAACCTTGCTTAGAGTTTAAGCATTCTGACAGCCTTTGCTTTCCATTTCTGCTTGTGCAGCTGATACAACCATCTATTGTTCATTTTCATCAGTAATTCAAACCTTTGAATTTCTCCAGTCTACCTTTAATGTGGTTTATTTCAATGAAACAAAAATTAAGTTGGTGCAAATGCAGTATAAATGTTCATAATACTCTGAAATTTCAAAGAGTTACATAAAGTTCCTAAAATCAAAGCTTTAAAAGTAAAATAGCAAACTTTTATAATATTAATGCACAATTAACAATTGTAAATTGTCATTGAAAACCCACATTGGAAGGCTGGATTTGAAGTCAAAACCCAAACTATGTTTCCTTTTTAGAAATAAGTCTTGTTTTTCATTCCAGTGTGAACCTGGCCAGCATCTAAGGAGATTCTGTGGTTGTGCTTTGTGTTTTATTACTGTATGTCTGCAGACTTCTTGGTTTATAGATATAAATCTCTAGCTTGGCTGTTACCATCGTGTCTGTGAGTTTTTGTCAGTACCACATATGTGCTGCTCTCTGCGAGTGTTTGACTAATGACTGTTCAAAGAGTCAGATCAAAATTCGAAAAATTGCATTTAAATATGCAGGGTCTGTTTCCTAGAATGATAAACAAATGGACCTTAAACTGTAAGAACTGGTTACCATGAGGACATTTAAATCCGTTATATTTAGAGACGTACCAATCAAGCTTTTCCTGGCCAAATACCGATATCTGATTTTCTTTGAGGTGATTCTGACTTTGACCGGTTTGGATGTTTAGCCTAAGAGCTATAAAACATAAATGAGGCGGTACTTTGAATCTGACAGAAAATGAAGGAATTACAAGATTTCCTCCCTTCATGCATCAAAAGATATATACCTTGCCTTTAACGGATTTTTGTGAAACTCAAAACCAGTGTATAAAAGTTTTTGTTGTTGATTGATGTGATTATAGCTTGAAGATGGTGGGAGTTTGTAGTTTTGACACATTTAATGTATAGTAAAACAAAAATGAAATCATTTTAGTGTTTGACCTGCCACTCACCGAACAGAGCAGATCAAAGGAAAATAAGGTGACTATGATCTCAGGCAGTTTGAGTCATGCTCCTCTTATTTTAATTCATAGTTCAGTTTATTTTTGCGCATGGTTTGGCTGTGCTCTTGCTTATGCTGAAAAATAGTTCTTATTTTGCATAAATTCTTTAAATATTGTCACAGTTACTTTTTGTACAATTTACTGCCTTTGTGATTGTGTCTCTCTTTAAAAAGATGTTCTAATTTCCATTAGTTCAGCATCACTGTTATATTTCAGTTTTGTTTGGAAAGTTTTGTTTAAAAAACTTACTATAGTTTCAGATTTTGCCAAATAGAGAGCTAATTTTCAAATGTCAGAGACCATGCTAGCATTGATTTTAAAAGTAATCAACTGACAAGCAATGCAAGTGTCCCTCATAGGCAAAAGCAGCTCTATTGTGTTTCCATCATGGTTTTGGTTTTGCTGTTTTAGGCGTGTAGTGATATTGCCTGTTGCATTTGGCTAAATGTTTGTGTTTTCTTCCACTTTTTACCCACTTCATCTTCTTTATGAGGCCCATGAAGCATTCTTTACACATACGTTATCCATATATCGCTCTTTGCCTGTCTCATTTCTGTCAGCCTCTCCCACTTGTTTTCCTTTTTTTTCCTCTTAAAAGAGCATAGTTTCTCCTTTTAAGGAAGACTGAACTTGCTCAGCCTAAACTTTTCTGGTAGATGAAAGCAAATATGTCATTCTCACAAAGTGGAGGGAGGCAGATGTTTTTATTGGGTCTGGTTGGAGAGGTTTGCTCAACAATGGCTGCAATCAACACCGCAAGGCTGGAGGTCTCACGGGTAGAAATATAACAGAGACAGGGTCAACAAAACTTGTTTTTAGACCACTGGAGGTCAGGTTTGAAAAAAGGAAGGGTTTCCAGCTGGTCCTGGGTAATTTAATTCGTTTTATTGTAAGTTTACAACAGCATGAAATTAAAAGTATTTTAAGCATCACCTTCTTGGCCAGTTATCAGAGTCCAAAAAGAAGTTTTTGTTAAAGTTTACCCCTGAAAATTTAATAGGAAGTTTCAAGATTAAACTGAAGCGATCTTTGCTGTCTACCAAAACAAGACAAAGGTTTTAACAAAGATTGAAGAGCAAGAATATAAAACTGCTGCAACGCGTAAGTCCTTTCATATTAAATTTCCTGCAGCTGCATGATCTTACTTTCAAAATCAGATGAAAAAAGAGTATTTGGGGTCATCCAGGCACAGTAGTAGTAGCAGTCCTTCACTTTGCTGTGAAAGTGTTTGCCCCTGTAACATATTTTTTTCTGTTTTTGCTTTTTTGTCACTCTTCAAAGTGTTAGCTAATCAAACCCGTTTTAACGCTAAAATAAATAGATTTTTTCAGAGAGAAAATGAGGATTAAATTTAAAAAAGGGACTAAAATAGGGCTGAAATAATTGCTTGGATGATTCCAGTATCTCGATTACTAAAATTCCTTGATGCAAATGATCAAATGATCAAATTGTGTTTAACTATTCAGTGCACGGTATTCCGGGTGGGATGTTGTGTCTGTTGCACAATGCTAATGATAGCCCGATGCAGGGATACCAAGTGTGTTTATTTACTAAGGAGGGAGACGGTGAGGGGGAAAAGAAGCATAGAGAAAACAATTGAAAGTGTCAAAAGTGTGGGATCACTGAATTAGCGTTCCATAATAGCATAATTTCTCAAGGCTGCAACACCTGAGCAGGACACATCCGCTTCAGCAGCGGACCCCCGCAGTGCCGTTTATTATCAATTCACACTAATGGTGGTGCTGGGCAAAGTGAAGTGACAACTGTTTGCAGCTTAACTCAGGTAAGACTGAAGCTCTGATTATTGCTCCTGAAAATGAGAAAACAAAAAACAGTCCTTTAGTTTATGGCTCTTCTGTTCAGACCAGCCTTAGAAACCTGGATATTGTTTTTGATTCTGCGATGTCTTCAGAGGAACACGTAAAGCAACTCACCAGAAACTGTTCCATCTCAAACTGAGTAAACTGAGGAGTTTCTTATCTAAAACTGAACTTGAGATGACTATTCTTGTTTTTATTTCTCTCGCTTGAAGTACTGTAACCGCCTTTTTATATATATGTTTAAACAAGAAGTAGCTTGATTCTTCAGATCAAAACTCAGCTGCTAGGTTGTCAACCCACATGAATAAATGAGGACGCACCTGTTTTAGCTTCCCTTCACTGCTTCCCAGTTCACTTTAGAATTCACTTTAAAGTGACTTTTAATGCTTTGCACAGACAAGCTCCCCCTTACATTTCTGATCTGATCCAGCTCCACACACCATCCTGTAATTTAAGATCATTGGGTCAGATGTTGCTAGTGGTACATATTTAAAATTTAGAGGGAGATCGGTCGTTCGGATTTTTAAATGCCTGATCCACCTCTAGTCTAAACCACAATGACGGGTTTTAAAAAGCACTTAAGATATTCTTTTATAAGTAGGCTTTATAATTCTGACTTTCCATTGTGTTTGTTAATATGTAAACATTGATGTGTTTTATGTAATTGTTTAATGTTTAAATGTGAAACTATTTGAACAAATTTAAGGTAGAAACTGATAGTGAACAAATGAACAAAAAAGCCTCATCTGCAAAAAAAAACAAAAAACATATTGATGATCACCCAGACTTTGGGAAAATATATGGTAGACTTTTGGGGACGTGTGGATCATGTTACGTCTCGCATACAATTCACAATTAGACAATTACAAAAAGATCATACCTACAGTTGAACCTTTAAACACATTAGCAAATACAGCTCTGAATAATCAAAAAAACAAAAAAAACAAAATGAAGTTTTTGAAATGGTGTAGTCCCAACTTAAATCCAACTGAGATGCCGTGGCACGACCTCAGTCAAGCCATTCATGCTGGAAAACCCTCCGGTGTGTCTGAATTAAAACAATTCTGCAAGAAAGACAAGGCAAAAATATTCCGCCACGATGTGAAAGTGTCAGTAAACACAAACACCACATGGCAGTTGTTGCTGCCAAGGGTGGCACAACCAGGTATTGGGTGAGTTATTAGGGAATTACTTTTTCACACAGGGCCAGGTTGGTTTGAAAAGTGTCGTTCCTTCATAAATTAAATCATCATTTATAAACTCTCTTTTTAATTTACGCAGGTTAGTTCGAGTATTTAACTGAAGTACGATATTGCAGCAAAAAACAAAAAAAAAGGTAACAAAATAAAACGTACATTAATGATCTAAAAAGAAAAAAGTTGGGAAATTTCTAAGCTTAAATTCTCCAAAAGGAAAAGCCGGTTCTTTTGACCTTAAAAGTTCAACATGACAGTGAGTAAGACAGTGGCTATAAAACACTGTATCATAAACAGATGAATGTGCAGAGGAGTTTGTTTTAAAAACATAGACTCTGAGCTCAGTACAGGAATGGAAATAAATCTGGGCACTGCTGATATGGTAGCTTGACGTTCTGTTTGTATAGCTGTGTGGTTTCTGCTGCTGGCTGGTATTTCGGAGACCGGAGTCCTCCAGGTTGTTTGCCCTTTTATTTAAAGTGGTCAAGGTGATCGGGCTCAACAATGCACCAAAAGTGGCATCAAGCTAAAAAAAAGCAAGATGTGGTCCACATTATCTATTAAATCATGTACACACACTGGATAGGTGGTGTTTATCTAGGTTACTAGGGTGGAAAGACTTCATTTCTCAGTGGGAGTGGTCTTTTCTCTGGATTAGCACAGATGCTTATTATTAACCTCATTCATTTAGCCCACATGCTGTCAGAAGCAGCCATGCGTTGCTCAGCTGAGCAGCTCTGAAGCTGGTGATGGCATACTTCAATAAACGACTCACCCTGTCATCTCTCCCATCTCTCCTCACCTCTTTCAGTCGGAGAGGATCAGACCGGCGCTTTCTTTGAGGTTTTATATTTCATTGCACCTGGCCTGAATTCACCAACCGTTAGCACGGACATACTTTATGAAGAACTGTCTCCCCTTAGCAAGATCAGCTGGGTTTAAAGTGCTCTGATTTTCAACGATAATTTTCCCATTCAACACAGATGCATGTTAGTTTTAATATTAATTCTATTCAATTCTTCTATATTGATTGGATCGAGGCAATGCCTCTGCAATTTGAAGGCTAATTTGGCTTTCAGACATGCCTCCTGAATATCTACCGATCCTCTACTTTGAGGCTTTGATTTTGCCCTTTTTTATCTTGCACTTGAAAGGAACTAAAAGTTATACCTTGACGTCATTTTAATGAGGGTTTTCTTTTGAAAAACAGCTATGCTGTTTGATTTAGACAGCAATTATCTAATGAAGGTAAAGTCCTTGAGAGTATTTCAATCGAACAAGCCAGTTGTGCTGTTTAGATCTTTTTATTCATGGCCATATGAATCTGTTACTGTGCCTTGCAAAAGTATTAATAACCCTTAAACTATTTCCTATTTGTTACCTTCGTACTAGAAATTACAATGTACTTTAGTGGGATTTTATGGTGTCAACCAACACAAAGTAGTGTAAATAGTACAAGTGAAACAAAAGTATACATGGTTTTCAACATGCTATGCCATTAGAAATCTAAAATGTGTGTATCACTTGTATGTAATTCAATTCAATATAAATGCAGATGTTCTGTGAAGGTAACAGGGGTTTTAAGAGAACATTTAGGGAACACAAGGCAGAATGAAGACCAAGAAACTAAGTAGACTTGTCAGGGATAAAGCTGCATAAAAATTTAAAGCAGGGTTGGGCAATAAAAGTATATTCCAACTTTTCTTTAGTTAAAATCTCTAGTTAAAATCTATCTATCTATCTATCTATCTATCTATCTATCTATCTATCTATCTATCTATCTATCTATCTATCTATCTATCTATCTATCTATCTATCTATCTATCTATCTATCTATCTATCTATCTATCTATCTATCTATCTATCTATCTATCTATCTATCTATCTATCTATCTATCTATCTATCTATCTATCTATCTATCTATCTATCTATCTACACACACTGCATATAAATACATCTCCTTTTCCTTTCACTTCATGATTATGCACAGAGCTATTTCGGTCTATTATATAAAATCCAAATAAAATATGTAAAGGTTTCCGATTGTAACGTGACAAAATCTGAAAAAGCTAAAGGAGCATGAATTCTCTTGCTAGGCACTGTAACCAATCTCTCAAATATTTTTTGTTCTCACTTCATTTTGCTTTGCTTCCAGGTCCAAGGATCTGATCAAGGAAGCAATCTTGGACAACGACTTCATGAAGAACTTGGAGCTGTCGCAGATCCAGGAGATTGTGGACTGCATGTACCCTGTGGAGTATGGGAAAGATAGCTGCATCATTAAGGAAGGCGATGTGGGTTCACTGGTGTATGTCATGGAAGGTAAAGTGACACTTCTGTAGAAGTAAATCATTCATCTTGAGATCTAAATTAGTTTAAACAAAAAAACCAAAGAAGTAAGATTGTGTAAAAAGTGTAGAAGTACTCTTTAAAAAGCTTAAAAAGGTTCTGGAAGTCTCTCCCCTTTGTTTAAAGACATCCGTCTTGAAAACTTGACAAGGAAATTAAATACTCAAGCGCTGTGTCACGAAATGTAATTCACCTGTATGTTTTGCTGATTTTATGACGTGCAACCAATGGCCAATTAATTTTAGGCATCAGGCATGAGGTCTGTTTTATTTCTAAAAATGTGTGTCATAAGCCTATTATACTTTGCAACAACAGCATAAAGTCTATTTTAAAACTAAAAGGGCAGTTTTCCCCCATTAGTTTTGATTAGAGCTGCTGGAGTTAAATGCTCATGAGCCTTTGTCACTGACGATTCGACCTCAATGAAAAGTGTCTGAATGAATGATTGGAAGATGAAATGGATCATTATGGGGAGGTGAACTTGGGGGACATTGACAGACATGAAGACATAAAATAAGATTGAACACCCAGCACTAAAGCTTCGGTTACTGTGACTTGCTTAGCCAAGACTACTTTGCAGTGTCACCCTTAACACTTTCAAAAAAGAATGCACAACATACAGTGTGTGGGGAAGTTAAAAACTCTAGCCAAATGGACATTGCACTGGAGCAATCCCTATATGTTGAGTGATTATGTGGCACTGTGGAAAACCAGAGCGCAGGACTTTATCGATTTAGTGGTGAATAATAAAACAATACTATTTTGTTGCAAAAAAAATAAAAAATTGGGACATATAAAATATCCGTTAAACTGTCGAGTGTTTATTCATTGTTTTGTGCACTTTTGTAAATGTGCTTTATGTTTTCAGGACCTACTTTACAACTGCTGATTAAATTTAGCTATTGTGCTAATTAAATGTTTATTACTGCGTTCTGTGTTATTAAGATAAATTATAACTTCGCTGCTTAATATAAATAAATGAGGCAGGAGTTCTGCTCACCCACCAAAGTTGTTGTACGCTTTCAATAAAAAAAGTCCATGGATTGCGTTATTAAATAAATCATTACTCTCTCCAAATACTCTGCTGCATGGGTATACCAAACATCTGCTCCAGCAGAAAGTAAAGATTCACTTTTTAAAGATCGGTGTGGTCAGCCCATGACTCAGCTTGATCTCCCAGTAGCTGTTGTTGGTCTTCTCTGTGATCATGTTAGATACACCTCCAGCGAGATATGCAGCTGCAATTTGTGCAGACACACTTTAACAATCCCAGTTTATTTACAGTTTGCAAAACTGTAGTTTAGTTCATCCATCTTATTTTGTTTTCCTTCCAGAATCTAAGACTTTTAGAACCTTTACTTAGGCATTAATTGAAATTGATTTAGCACAGCTCTGTCTGCTGCACTCATGTAAACACAGGCAGCTATCAATGCAGCAAGAGCTGCACTTAGCGCAGTCATTAATTTTTACTGCTTTGAAAACAAAAATGTTTAGTTTGTATAGCATAAAACATTATTATTTCTTCCACACCAGATTAACTGGAACCACAGTCAAACATGTTTCAAGACTAATTATTAACGAGGCATATCAAAATGTAAACATGCTAACATTAGCCAAACATTTCTGCAATCTGCTCCAGGTGTGAACGACGTCAGCAGAAACAAGACATCAGTTTATTGAAGAGTGTAGCTATATATGTTGAGTCAGACATACAGTTCAAAACCAGATATTCACATATCTATATAAAAAGAATAAGGATGGAGGTGCTACATTCACCTGTAGCACCTACTGTATCTAAATCTAATTGAGTTTCACTTTTGTTTTTTTTTAAGATTTAATATAGATTCATTACATAGAGTAAAATATTTAAAGATTTATTTTCTTGATATTTTGATGATTATGCCATACACATAATGAAAACCCAAAATTCAGTGTCTTAGAAAATTTAAATATTACATAAGATCAATAGAAATAATATTTTAAACAGAAATGTCAGGCTCCTCCCACAGTCCAAAGACATGCCTGTTAGGTTAATTGGTCACTCTAAATTGCCCTTAGGTGTTTGAATGAGTGTGTGCATGGTTGTTTGTGTGTTGCCCTGCGATGGACTGGCGACCTGTCCAGGGTGTACCCGGCCTCTCGCCCATAGACTGCTGGAGATAGGCGCCAGCTCGCCCGCGACCCACTATGGAATAAGCGGTAGAAAATGACTGACTGACTGACTGTCAGGCTTCTGAAAAATATATTTATTTCTATGCACTTAATACTCGGTTGGACCTCCTTTTGCATTGATTACTGGATCAATGCGGTGTGGCATGGAGGTGATCATCCTGTGGTTCTGAGGTGTAATGAAAGCCCTGGTTGCTTTGATTGCTTTGAGTCTGGTGTCTCTCATCTTCCTCTTGACAATACCCCATCGTTGGGATTAAGGTTAGATGAGTTTGCTGGACAATCAATCACAGTTACAACATTTTCTTTAAACCAGCTTTGGGTACCTTTGGCAGTGTGGGCAGGTGTCCTGCAGAAAAGTGAAATTAGCATCTCCATGAAGCTTGTCAGCAGAAGGAAGCAGGAAGTGCTTTAAAATTTCCTGGGAGGCGGCTGCGTTGACTGTGGATTTTCAGAAAACACACTATATGAACACCTTCTGGACATTTGACAAGACAACAGCCTTCCCCATGATTGTGTAACCTACTGACCCAGTTTTAGAAACCATTTAGAGGCTCAGGAAACATTTGTAGGTTTTTAATTAGCTGATTGAGGTGTAACACCATGAGTTTCCAACATTTTACTTTTTCGTGATATTGTAATTTTCTAAGACACTGTATTTTGTTTTCTTATTATCTGTAAGCCATAATCATAAAAAATACAATAAATAAAGGCTTGAAATATTTCACTCAATGTGTAATGAATCCATTTAATAGATATATTTCATTTTCTGAAATGAATGGCAGAAATTATTCAACATTTTCACAATTCTCATTTTTTTTAGTTGTACCTGTGTTGAAGTGATGGTTTAGCTCTAAATGTTTTCGCTGTTGGAAAACTAAGGAGTGTGGAAAACCAAGTTCTTGGAGTAACCCTTTTACTGCTACCTTACTGTAATGCACTTAAGATTAGTGTTTAATGGCCCATGGACAGAAGCAGTTTCCCAGCCTGTTTGTCTCTCTTTTGGTGCTCCTATACCACTTTCTAGAGGACAGTAGGCTGAACAGATGGTGGCTTGGATGGAGGTGGTCCTTGAAGATTATCTTTTGTACATTTATCAACAGCTTGCAGTTTCATCCAGAGAGGTTAAATGACAACCTATAGTCTTTTCAGATGATCTTATCACTCTCTGTATTCTCTTCTTGTCAGCCACCGTACAGCCAGTGTACCACACATACCAACGGTACAGTACAGTTTCAATTGCTGAACAGTCAAAGGTCATCAGCAGCATCTCCTCCAAATTATTCCTCCTTTGGACTCTCTATAAGTGGAGAAACACTTTAGCACTGATGTATTTGCTGACCACAAAATATCCTTAGATTCTCAGATGGCGGAGGAGGTGTTGGTCCAGATCTTTACAGTCTGCAAGAAAGTCTTTGATATGATACAATATAAGCATTTCAAAGCATTATGTGACCGCATGTGTTCAAATGATGGGTATATAGTCATTGAAGCTGCTAATGTTTAAATCCTGTGGGGCAGGGGGTACAGTAGCAGATTTAAGATTAGTTGGTACCTTGGTAAATAAAACATGGACTTATTATGTGTAGGAAAGTGAGACGCTTAGCTGTTTCCTTTCTCTGATGCGATTGTTCACACAATCTGCACGGCCTGCTAATAAGCTCTTCTGGTGAAAGTATTTCAGACACAAAGCAGTATGAATGTACAGAGTAACAATGCTGGTCAGAAATTACAACCATCACATGAATGCTACCAGAATTCTAGCCTTTCAAATTAAAATGTTATTTAAAAGCAGCCATTCTCCACTCTTTGAATACATGCAATAAATGTTTTCTTGTGTTGACTGATCAAGTGTTACAGTTCAGGTGAACAGTGCACATCCACTTCAGAATCATCTATTTATAAAGGTCTTTTGATTTCTTTACTTGTTCTCTTATTCATTCAAGGTTTGATTTCTTTGCCCTCCAGAAAATTACAATCTTTTTATTTTTGTGTGAGTTATTCTTTTTTACCATTACATTTTAATTGTGTCATGTAGATTGTGCTTATTGCTGTGGATTGTTAATTCAAAATCCGTATGTTTTAGAAAGTTTTTAAATTTGAAAAAGCCCTTACAAGTCAAATATGACCTGAAAATAAAAACGTCTAAGGGCGACTGAGAGTGGTCTTTCTTTCCTTTTTTTCCGACTCTACCATCTTGGAAGAAACATGCTGAAAATAATATTGTACATTTTGGTTTACTTTTCTGAGCCAGATTTGGCTGACAAAGCAATTACGAAGTCTGCCTTGTTGATTGGCGTGGAGGCAGGGACATTTAAAGGTTGGTATTTTGTTTAGAAGAACCAGTCACATTAACTAAGTGCTCCGGTCAAATGAGATCCACATTAAACTTTTTGGCCTACTTGCAAAATGCTGAGTGTGAAGGAAAACCAAAGCTGCACATAACCCTGAACGCACCATCCTCACGATGAAGACTAGTGGTGTCACCATCAAACTGTGTGTAAGCTTGTTATTTGCACAGAATGTTAAGATGGTCGGAGTTGATGGGAATAAGGATGGAGCCAAATATAGGGTGTTCCTGGAATACTGTAGTAGATTTAAGTTTGTGGTTGCAATGTGACAAAATGTAAAAAAGTTTGATACTTTTTCAGTCGCTGTAGGTACAGATTGATGTGAACAGTGAAATCTCTCAAAATAATGAATATTCAGTGGGACACTTTACAGCAAATTTAAGTGCATTTTGTGCTTACTTTAGTGCTTAAGCAATTTAAAGGCATGGCTAAAGTATTTCCAGAAAGTGCACCCTGTACTTTCATTCACATTAGCCTTCTTCCCTATACTTTTGGAAAAAGATACATTATCAGCAGACCCCAAGTCAAATATGCAAAGAGTTTATGCAAATCTCATGCAAAATCCTTCTGTGGATTGAATACCTGCAACCTGATATGGAATATTGGCATAAGGGAAAGGGTTGGGTGCTATAACAAAATGAGAGATGGAGTTTTTATGTCCCCCCCGCCATCCTTTAAAAGCAATGAAAAGCAGCATTATTGTTAATTACACTTTAGAAAATGTGGTCAAAATCATCAAAAAGAAACACTTAAATTGCCAGATCTTCAATATCAGGCCTTTGTATCTGATGTGGGTGTATTTCAATCTCTAACCCATGATGAAGGAGATGACTGTGGCAGAGGTGACTTGTCATGCTAGGTCACCAAGTATCACACTGGCATTATGAATTGGTTCCTATCGAGCGCAACAAAAAGGGAGAAAAGGACGGTTCAAATCTGCAAGGGGAATAATTGTAGAGGGGCTTTGTGGTTTGGTCTTTGACAGAGATAGAATACTGAACTGTAACATAGCTGGAAACAAAGCTTTAAACTCAGCTGTGGTCATTTACCATTTGATATTAATTGTTTGGTTAATTGTTTTTCATTTCAAAATCCCCAGGGTGGGTTTGGGATATTTATCTCCAATGAACACTTGTCATCTCTCTTCGACAGCCACTAAGTTGTTTTCGTTTCTCTGTTGGGCTGCTTTTTGTCCGTCTTTCCTGGCTGCTATGTTTGCAGTTTTTACTCTAACTGTCCCTAGCCTTGCTTTGCATTAAATAAATCCAAAGAGCATTCACAGCCCAGAGGTGGTTGACTTTGTATCAAGGTCTCTAAAAGTCTCTTTTAAATACATGCTGACGGGATGTCTGACAGGATGTCTGACTGTCAAACACGAGGATGCGTCATCTCAACACTGTACATCATTTCATGAGCAACGCTGAAGCAGTTGTGTCATTTATGGCCTGATAAACAGTAATGTCTGGTTATGGAGCTGATGGTTCATTATCTGTCACAGAGCATCTACGGCATGGCTACATTTAGCAAACAAAGGTACAATGAAACTGTTAACATGGTGTATGAAATAATTATGGCAACTAAGAATGCTGTAATTGAATAAATGTTTCTATCTTTGTGATCATCTGAATCTGAATCCAATATAAATTTATTGGACTACCAGTGCTCTCCACACTTATTGGTACCCTGGGTAAAGATGTGTAAAAATAAGCCATGTTATTGCCAACACAATCATGGGGAAGACTGACGGTTGTCTGGTCAATTATCAATGACCCCCTCCTCGAGGAGGCTCAACAACAAATTATCATTGATAAAGAAGCTGGCTGTTAACACAAACAAAAAAAAAATTGTGGATGGAAAACGTGTGGCACAAAAAAAAGCCCACAAGAATATCAGCAAGCCCTCATGCTTATTAGTACCAGTGTAAAAAGCCTTAATATAGATTCATATTCAATTGTAACATCACCTCATGGAGAAAATTCAACCTTTAATTAATTATTTATTAATTAAAGCCATTAATTTAGTAATAAAAATTCCCATGTGAAAAATAGCTTTGGCAAAAGCAATGTTGCCACACCTGTTAGGAATACTTTTGTATAAAACACATTCAACTAAGGCAGTTTTGTCTTTTATAATTTACTTTTAAAGCTCATCCCACCTCAGCCCATGCATAAAGCTGTTGCATCCTAGGTGCTCAAAGGAACATTCTCAGAGGTCCTTCCTCCTAGCATCTGTTAGACTTTAAAACCAAATTCAACTCAATAAGTGTTTTTATTCCTGCTGTTTTTTTGCAGTTTTTCAATTTCTAAATAGTCTGTTGTTTTTATGCACAGACATACATGCACATTTTGTACATTTTGTGTATATTCAACATTTATTTCTGTTAACTTTAATTATTATTGTTTACTGCCAACAAAAACTCCAAATTCAGTTTCTTAGAAAATTAAAATATCATGCAACACCAAATAAACGCATACAAGTACTACAAAAATCTACACAACACACATCCATGTCCAGCAGACTATCATTTGCAACATCCTGAATAAGGGCAGGCCACAAAAGATCTTTGCTGAGGAAGCTGGCTGTTCAAAGAGTGCTGCTTCCATCATGGGTTTCTGGTTTGTCAATGCAACAGTCTGCGTACCAGTCTTCCTGGAAATGTTAGATAACTTCATGCTGTCCTCTGCTGGGACACTTTATGGATATACTGATTTCCTTTTCCAGCATGAGTTGTCCACACAAAAATATCTACATAGTGACCATGGTATCACTATGCTTGACTGGCCTGCAAACTGGCCTGACCTAAACCCCATAGAGAATCTATAGAGCATTGTTAAGAGGAAGATGGGGGACACCAGATCCAACAGTTCTTAACACATTAGCTGAACCGCAGACTGATCTCCTCCATGACCCGCCCCATTGATGCAGTAATTCATGCAAAAAGAGCCTTGACCATACCTGATGATCAGACAAAACAGTGAAAGTATACCGGTATTTGCTTGTCACTATGCTAACAGTTGCTTAAATGAAAGTCTGTTGTATTTTGGCTGCATCCATTGGGTTGTAACAAGCATCTGTGCTTTTTAAAATACTGATTACAGCTGAGACAAAGGCTCACATTTCCATAGAGATGAGATTGGTTTTTGATTGGCAATGTCATCCCCAAAGACACATCCAGGTGGCTAATGATGATGATAATGACTAGTATAATCACATCCAATTACTATCACATTTTTTTATCCACAGTGAAACCCCCACAATTTCCTTCAAAGCAATTATCCAACTTAATTCAATAAAAGTGTGTTTTCTAAAACAAATAATTGTACTGCAGAAACACAACGCAATACGGTAAGAGTTATCAGATATACTCTTTAGTTGGTTTTTTTCTGCTTGTATTAAGTTTTAAATTCCTTCAGTGTATATAGCAGGAAAAATGTGTAATTTTGGCCTGCAAATAATGCTTCTTTAAATTAAATAATGGCCCACTCAGTTCTCAGTTAAAGACTTAGTAGATTTAGTAAACAAAAGTAAAAAAAAAAATCTTTCGCTGTTTGAAAAAATACGATTTTTCACGTCTTTTTAGATGTGTAAGAGGTGTGGGTAATCATTTTTTGTTTTAAATTGGTCACATTTTGGGGATTACTGTCCTTTTAAAAGACTAGAATAATACCCAGTTTCAGTTTTTTTCGCTGATGCCATTTGATGTATTTTAAAATGGTATTTCAAGGCGTCCATGACATGCCAATTAAAATCTTATTGTTCACAGGGCTTTTGGCCCCCAGTATCACTGATTCTCCCTAATTCTTAATAGTGGGCAAATTGTATTTGAACACATTTATGTTTTTTGTCTCATGCAAGACCTCAGCTGTAGTGTTTGTTGTTGAAAATCTAATTGTCATTTGATCTACTAAAACCCGCCGCCACAGAGATAGTTTCTTCCCCCATGCATACTTGGACTGATCTCACATTATATTCTATTGTAAAGTCAATTGTGTATATATGTACATTTAAAAAGATATTTTCTATTTCCATTATTATATATATAATTAAAAAAAATCCTTGTTTGTCTGTACAAACTTGGCAATAAAGCTGATTCTGATTCGGATTATGAAAGCGCATAGTTTCAGGTAAAGTCTTGGTAGCATTTAGCAAACTACGCATATTTGTGTCTAATGGTTGTTAGACTTAATGAACCCAAAATACCACTTTTGAAGAAGTTCTCTAAAGGTGAGCTTTGAAGATATTTTTTCCTACCTTACCATCCTCCTCACTCAGACTCTTTAATTATTGTCCTCACTGTAGATATGGGCAGGTTTAGGTGAGCAGTTATTTCTTAGCATCTATTTCCTGACTTTTTTGAGGATCAACACACATGTTGCTTTGCTTGATTTGCATGTTCTCTTTTCTTTCTCATTTGAAGAGTGGCTAAGTTAAGTGGGTCTCTAAATGACATTGGGAAAATAGAAACTTGTGGATCACTAGTTTAAAGTTTTTAAGCACTCTTATGAACTTATAATCATTAAGTAGAAATTAAAATGTGGAACCAGGGAATTTGTATTAAAGGCAGTTTAAAAACCTTTTGGTAAATCCTTTTTTATTTGGGTCACTTGATCTATAAATGGTTTCTTTCGACATATCATTTCCACTATTGTTATGTTTCTGTAGTTTTTATCTATAACATGGTTCACAGCTATAAAGTCTGAATACAGTTTCTTTTTGTCAATTTTGATAACGTTAATTTAACCTTAAATTCCTTAAACTTTGTCTGAAAAGTGACTGGAGTTAAACACAGAAAAATGGAAAGCCAAGAAAAAACTAAATCTGTATATTTACATTTTATTTAATTTTTTATTTTTTGAGAAATTCTTATTTTTTTCTTACTGTAAGTCAACAGGAAGCAAAATGTAAAGGAAGAGGCTTTGTTAAAAAGTCAACTCCAAAGCTGGAGTGTTCACGGTACATTGGCAGCTTCTTTGACAGCCTGCTATATTCAGAGCAACTCTAGACCAATTCACTCAGGTGGAGGTGTTCTGGGAATTCAAGCCTACACCCAGGATTTGACAAGTTCTTGACACAAATTAGACTGAATTCCAATTATTTTATTGACATGCTGCTAGGAAAGACAAATACTGTGTTGTCACAGAGGTTTAAGTGAAGCTTAAATGGCATTTTTTTATCTGACAGAGAAAAATGTCAATGTGTTCTTTTGAGACTTAAGTTGAACTTCGCCTGGCGGCCATCTCCCTCACTGCTTCAGAGATAAACCACTGAATAACAATGAACTGCATTGTGTACCAACAGTGGCACCCAGGGTGTTTCACTCTGTAAAAGAATGACACCAGTTTATAATGGGGTATTTGAGAATCTTCTGTTTTTATTCAGAGGTGTGTGGATCATCGCAAGACAAGTAACTAAGCTAAGCATGAAGGGAAACAAAAAGAAATGTCCACTTAACTGAGGTTGGTTTAGAGTACTGTGGTCTAGAGGTAGACTTAAATTTTCTAAGCATTGATCCGGATTTATCACTAATCAGAATAAATAATAGGAAGAAAATTATCTAAAATCTTTTTTTTACTTATTATATTTACAATTAGTATTGAATTTAATCAAATAAAAAAAAGGTAAATAAAATTATTTAAAATCAGTGAAACATCAGTTCACATCAGTACATGCCATGATAAACTCTTTGAATTTCCAGGAGATTTTAAACGCAAATCACCACCAAGCACAGTGAGGATGAGGTATTAGTCAAATGCAGCAAATATTTCATAGTGAGATTCTGATGCAGTGAGAAAATAATTTATTTTATGTTTTATTTAAACACATCTTCACCAGGTGTGCTTCAGACTGTAATAATATCCTTTAGCCACTACAGGCACCATATCTCCTTCCTACCACATTCTCCTCTATTCTCCATTCACTAGCAACATTTTAAAAACATGACCTGAAAACATTCTTCTGTCTGTTTTAGATATTTCTTCTTGCCCTTAAATAATCAGCAGCATGTGTACAGACAACCAATTTCCCAACAAAATTCATAGGAGACAATATTATTGTTTCTGCCTGAGATTCTGATAGCTGTTCTAGGCTAAAGGACCTCTTCTGTGCCATAGCCTGGTGTAGCAGAATAAAGAAAGATGAACCCCTCTGCTGTCTGGAGCACAGAGATAAAATCACTTGAGGCACCTATGTGTGACTCACATCCAAAAGTGTGCAAGAACACAATGTGTAAAGCAAATTACGTGCACTACAGTATGGGTAAAATCCCTCGTACCTTTAACAGTACCTACAAGGAGAGCAGCTGCTGCTATTAAACTGTCAAGTAATTTTTTTTGTGTCATAGTTGCATATTCATAAGGAGGTGTGAAAACGAAGAATGCACTTGGTTACCGAAACGTGAGCTCCCAAACACATTGCAGTGCATTGTTGCCTGGCAACTTAACTTATGCAGACTTCAAATAGATGCTACACTTGCTGTCAAAGTAGCATCTTGGGGCGGATAGGCTCTGCAAATTGAAATGTTGAGGCTCACAGATTTTAGTTTTATTGGGCCCTCAGAACCCAGCATGGAGCTCACACTGACATACTGACACACGACAAGCGCTGCACTTTACAGCAGCCAATCAAATTTATAATGAACCATAACTCTCTGCAGGGGTTCAGACTCACAAAGTCTACTTTAAAAGCATCTCGGGCAACTAAATATAAAATTACTTGGAACTAGAAGAGGCTATAAGACTGACTCTGAGTTTGTTTGGGTTTGTCTTCACAAGCAAGGAAAGAGTCAAATTTGTCTTAAAAATGCAGTGTTACAAGTAAAACGTTCTTTTGATCATTTTCAATTTAAAGTTTAGGAGAGAACAAGTAAAGATGTGCCATGAAAATGTTCCCTAAGAGGTTTGAGTGCTAAGAAATCTTGCCAAGCTCAACTCATGAATCAACTGTTTACAGCCATCAATAAAAAAACACAACGGGAAGCAATTTCAAAACTGACCCTGTGAAACCAGTCCAAATGATCATCAGCCAAAAAAATTTTAATAAATGGTGCTTAGCAAACATGAAACATCTATACAGTTTTTGTATGTTTTTCATATTGTTTTTTTTTTAAAAGAAGTAATAATTAAAGGGGTCAGATTTGGAAAAATTGTCTGTGTCATGTGTTAAGTTTCTTGCATTTAGAGTTTTCTTTGGTTCTTCTTAGTAGCTTTCTGTTTTATTTTGGTTAGTCTGGGACTTTCTGTTGTGTTCTCTTTACTTCCTGGTTTTTTACTGTTTCAGGGCCTCCTGTCTCCTGTTGGCTTTGAGTGTTTCTTATATCCAGTTGTGTTCTGTTTGTGGACTGCTGTGCTGTCCATAAAGTATTGGATTGCAGACTCTAACCAAAAGAAAGCCTCTCATATTTACCCATGCCTTGCAGCCACCCATCAACATTTACAAAATTGTGTGCCTCCATCATAAAATTCTGTTTGCAAAATAATTTCAAAACACACAAAATTGTATTTTAAAACATGATGAGCGATTGCATTAATTTTCAGGTCTGCCAAATGTTTGTCTGGAATAGAAATGGAGTAGTTGTTATCATTTGAACGTTTCGGTTCTGGGCTTATTGTTTGATTTCATTCTTTAAGTAAATCATGGATTGGTGTTTTCATTATGAGTGCATTCTTGTGTTGTTTTGTGTTTTGTTTATATGAAGATACTGTTCCTCTGTTTCTTTTGCTCTTCCACTCCTTTTCACAGCTGTTACCTTTTAATTAACTCCCCTGTTCTCTACCAGTAACTCTCCTCAGTACGTAAAACCCTTTGTTTCTTCAGCTCCTTCCCAGATCCTTCTTTTGCCTTGCATACCTGTTTCCTTGGCAGTTTCATGTCTAACGATACCTGACACCTCGATGTAAGTTTGGAGTCTGTCATGGAATTTAAGGGTTTGGTTTATTCTTAAGATTGTATGCCTCACACCAGCATAAACTTTGCTTCCCTGCCTGAGTTCTCCACACAAGCATTCGTGACAGGAGAGTTTCCTCAAAAACATTGGTCAGAGGTTTGGTTGCAATGTTCCTTCTATTGTTATGGAAAGGAAAGATTGGATTTAACTTTTTACTGTTTGGGAAAAGCTAAAGACAAAAAGAAGATGGCTCTGTCCAGCTGACAAAGAGACTTCAAAATTAACTCACTAAAGCTGTTCAAGCTCAAAATGATACCATTGGCTTTTACAATTCTCTGACCTGAATGTAAATGAATATTTCCAGATAGACCTCAAAAGTGCAGTACATTCAAATTATTTTCATAGAGGTTAAATTATTTCGGTAAGGAAGACTAGCAAGCAATTAAATATGAGTATATGTATTTACTACCCACCTCTTGACACAAATTGGGTTCTCCTTGGTAGATCATTTGAAAACCATATTCATGACAGATTCTCTGAGGTCTTTATGCTTCAGACTTTGTAAGGGCATGCACAGGTATGCAAAGCAAGTTTGTTAAAGGTACCAAAACTTTTGCATATTTCCAGGTGTGTAGTTACATTTTGGAACATGACACAGAGCCTCGCCTGATGTCAGCTCCCATGATGAATTTTGCAAGCGCTCAGTGGAGTCTCATTAAGGTGTCATCGGGGCGGCAAGGTGATGGAGAGTCTGGAATTGGAATTATGGTACACACAAAAGGACAGTTCACAATACAGTTATAGTAGCGCTGCATCAAATTCCCCAGTGCGCTGAAAGTGTAGAATCTAGTTATTAAGTGAATATGTGTGTGATGACTTTTTTTCTGTGTGACTGCTGCTTCGAGTGTCAGAGAGAAATAGATATTAACTTGCTCACACCATTACAAATGCCTATAGCTGCTTTGTGTGGGTAATATTCTTGTTACTCATCTGATTGATGGCATTGTCAGTCCCATATTGAGGCAGTATTGAGAGAGCGCTTGCTGAGAATGGCTTTACTTTCTAGCATCTTGGAAATGTATTTTCTAATTTAACGATTAGGCTGTGATTTAGCCAAGCATAAACCTTCTGAAGGTTTTAGATATGAAGTGGATGATTTTATTCTGCAGCGAAAAAAGGTGAGGAAAGAGTGGGAACGGAAACAAGGAAAGTAAATAGAGGTATATTTGAACGGCACCAAATACAAGTGGATCGTTGACCGAGAACTGCTGGCTTTATAGGAACAATGAATAGCTCAACTGTCTAATATGCATCAATTTAGAAGAATGCAGCTTCACCTAATACATTATTTATGTGCAAATAGTTTGACAGAGTGTATCACGAACCAATAATCTCACCTACAATCAGAAGAGCCCCATCTGCCTGTAGTACACGGCGAAAATACTCTTACTCTGGTGTGTCTTGTCTAAATGGCTTCCTCTGCCAGTGAGAACTTCTTTTTGCCACTTTTTTTTCTTTAATTCCCTCCTGTTGTCACAGACACAGTTCCCCTGCTACAAGTTATCAATTCAAAATGCCCAAGCATGAAACTGTAGATGTTTCCCCCCCCCCATTTCTTGGCTTTGACCCCAATCTGTCCTCTTGTCACTATCACACTTCACTTGCTCATCAACTCTTTTTCTCTTCTATCTTATTCCCTTTCTTACTCTTCACCTATCTGCCTACCTGATTTCTAATCTGGCTTTTGCTTGTATTCTTACTACATTTTCTCTTTTTCTTCCCTTTTATTCTTTCTTCCGGTTGGGGGTCTTTGTTTTGTTTTTATAATTTTTGAAATAAATGATCCACATTGTCCCTCCACAGAGGCCAAAGAATAATTCTTGGCTCCGGAATTAATGAGTAATTTGTGAATGATCCTTGTGACTAACATTTCTTTTGTAAGTTTCTCATGTGGAAAGACAATAGCAATGAGTGTATGCATCACATTAGGGGAGCAGAGGAAGAAGAAGTGAAGGTAGACACTGAAAGAGGCAGGAAAAACAGCTTAAAAGCATTTTATGAGTTGAACATTATGCAAATGTTTCAAAAGCCACTCTTTGTTTAGACTGAAATATGTAATGCATTACACACCCACTGTCGTGAGTGAGACTGTGGGTTTGTGTGTGTCTGTACAGTATGTGGAGGTGTCGCTCACAGACTGGCAGTAATATAAAGAGTCTGCTGTGACTGGATAAGCTGTGTTTGTAGAGGTTCAGACTGTGGATACAAGACAAAAAAAGTAATCTGTTCTTTTACAGTCACAGACGAATCCTTCCCTGCATTGCAAGACAAGCAAAGCCCACTAGAGACATAGTATATATGCACATACTGTGCACAAAAATGAAAAAAATATATTACAGCTTTGGCTTTAAACTGCATTTTTACCTAAAGAAGTGTATAAATAGTTTTTGGTTAGATGTAGATGTAGATGTTTTGATGTAGAAATAAAGGTAGTTCTTATTTTCAGTTACTCTCTTGCAGGAGAAATCCATATTTTAGTGAGGTTTTAACGGCTAGTTTCATCAAGAAATGTCTCTGGAGTCAGGTTTTGCACACCTTTTTGAACAGGGTTAATTTTGAGTTTCTCCTCTCTTGCTTGAGACCTTTTCTTATGAAGTCCCCTTTTGTTAAAATCCATTTCTTTGATCTCTTTTTTTAACTTTATCTCTGTCAAATACCTTACCCTGGGGAGTTTTCTCTGTTCTGTTATAAATCATATATGTGTGTGTGTTGTATGTGTAGGATGAGTATACAGTGGAAGAATGTCCTCTTTTTTCAAGAATTAATAAAAGAGGCTAGTTTTAGCATTATCCAAACTGAAATATCTCAGCAAATATTGGGGAGATTATCAGGACAGTTGCTGCATTTGGAATGATAACCTTTCCCTGGCGTCGGAGCATGATCACAGTGACTGCTCACCAACACAGTGCATACAAAATCTTGAACAAATATTGACTGATCCCACAAATTAGTGTGTTGAGCTTCTCATTTTCCATCAAGTTTCTATAACAGCTTGGAGGTGAAATGTTTCTGTATTTATGGTTGTCCACACTCAAGCACTAGTTCAGTCACCGTTTCAGATTATAGCAATGAAAAATGGCTTCATCTTTGTTACAGTTTGTGACAAAGATAAGGTTCCAGTCCCAACCCTGGAGACCTATGCTTCGTGACTTCCCCCTCTCTCCACCCCACATCCTTTCTGCCTACTTTGGAAAAAAATAAAGGCTGCTAGTGCCTCAAATAAAATAAATAAATAAATGGCTGGACTTTTATTTTCTGTTTGAAAAACAAGAACTGAAACATGGCTTCCTTTTTTATGGCATACTTTCATTGTACAAAGTTTGTTTTACAGTAGACATGGACAATTTTAGGATGTTTCATATAAAACAATGCAAGCACTGGTCTGCACATGGTCCCTTTTGCCAGAGGCAAATTTCCACACCTAATACCTTGATGTCCTTTTTTAAAACAAAAAAAACTAACAAAAAAATGAACACATGCACACCATGCTAATCATGATGCCACAAAGCAAAATTTACCAGCTTTCCTAAAATAGATAGTTAGCTAATAAATAATTTCAATTACTGTTTTAATAGATGAACAAGACGTTGAAGCCAAAGTGAGAAGATCTGCAATGAAATGTATGTTGAGGCCACATTTGCAGCATGTAATGCAGTTCTTTTGTACACTGCAATTATTTCCTAAGAAATAAAATGACCAAGATCATGCCAAAGTGTACTTGATAAAGCACACCCTGATAGGACACGAGCTCCTAAGAGCTTGGGCTTTTGGAAGGTCTCTGAAATTTTGACAATGTGACATGGGGCTGCCTTTTTGTTAAGATTTATGCACAAAATTCATCAAGACTAACAGACAACTTGTTCTTCTCCTGCTCTTCTTCATCTCTCATGTTGTTCTACATGGTACTATTTCTTTTACTCATGAATTGATCAACAACTGCGAAAATATGTCCTAAGTAGAAAGTACAGTGTGTCCTAAAGCTTGTCCTTGCACCAGTGCATCATGGTCCTTTTCTTCTTCCAGTTCTCTTTTTGTTGTCATTGTTCTGTACATCTCATGATGTTTACCTTTGTCATCGTATTGTTATTGCTAATGTGTTTAGCTGAGAGACAGAAAGAAGTGTTTGTTTACAGTCTTCTCAGGTTAGAAAGGATTTTTGGATTTTTGCCATTCTACCTACCTGAATCCCCTTTGTCAGTCAGTCATTTTCTACCACTTATTCCATAGTGGGTTGCGGGGAAGCTGAATGACCTTTGTTAGTCAGTCATGTTCTACCACCATTGCAGGGCAACACACAAACAACCATGCACACACTCATTCATACACCTAAGGGCAATTTAGAGTGACCAATTAACCTAACAGTAACCAGTCACCAGATCTAAATATTATTGAGCCACTTTGGGGTGTTTTGGAGGAGCGAGTCAAGAAACGTTTTCCTCCACCAGTATCACGTAGTGACCTGGCCGCTATCCTGCAAGAAGAATGGCTTAAAATCCCTCTGACCACTGTGCAGGACTTGCATATGTCATTCCCAAGACGAATTGACGCTGTATTGGCCGCAAAAGGAGGCCCCACACCATACTAATAAATTATTGTGGTCTAAAACCAGGTGTTTCAGTTTCATTGTCCAACCCCTGTATAACCTTGTCAATTCACATCATTGATAAACCATTGCTAGCTCTCACTTATAAAGCAATTCTGAACATCCTTTCTGTGTAGTAATATAGCTGGGAATGTCTGTCCTGAAGCCATTATATTCAGAACACAAGTTAATTATTCTCTTCTTAAGATAACATCGCTTGTTTTGTTTTGACGGTTTGGTAATTTCTCTTGTCATCTTTGTATTTATTTGATTCAGTATCTATGCCTCAACTAACTCCTCAGTAATGGACCCCCACCACCACCCCACCCCCTGCGCCCCTCAACAGTCATGGCATCCATTTAGAAATCTGCATAGGATCAAATGAAGGAGACACTCATTTTCAAGCTAATTTTCTACAAGATTATTGGATAATTATGGAGGATTCAGCTCATTTCAGGAAAAAACAAAAGGTGAATTTCTCAGTATGATAAGATAAATTAGTCTGATATCAGTGTTAAAGAAGAAGATATTTTTGTATTAAAAAGGAAGTTTTATTCTACTGCAAATTCCCTCTCATGTCTTCAGCGACACAGCAAGATACTTGAATTGAGTGGCTGCTAACATTAAGAGGCACTTCCATTCTTTTGTTGCCATATTAATGTGTTTACTGTTGTTAAAGCTCTTTAAATTGGCACATTTGCATAAAAAAGAACGCTGCGCATATGATTGTTAGCTACTAATTACAAGACTGTATTTTAGTGTATGAATATAAAGTTATAAAGCCAACTAATCAACTTATCAACGGAACAGCCATAATCAGTTTGATGAGAAGAAGAGCAGCAGGCATAACATCAGGCCTTTCATAAAGTTTTAATGGAAGCAGAGGGAGAGAGAAAGAGAAGCCACAGACAAGTGGACAGCTGTGACATCTTCCCCCACATGTCCTATCACTTCCACAGAATGGAAGTAACTTCACATGTGAAGATGAGTAAAGACCTGAAGAGCTACAGTGTATTCATTTTGAATTCCTGTCTCTGAGGTGCAGTGATGTAAAAATGGTCAAACCAGCTGTCCTTTCTTTCCCTTTGACCCTCTCTACATAGCTGCGGTGTAATTTTCCTCTGTGCTGGCAGCATGGAGCTCTGCGTGAACGGTCCTCGGTTGAAGTAGAACAGATGAGAAGTTCTCTCATCTTCAATGACGGGATTTTCAGCTGTGTACATCTGTAGCATCAGGTGTCCCTGACCAGCTCACAGAGTCTTCCCCTCACCTGCTGTTCCAGTGTTCTTATTATCCTCCTTCAAGTCTGACATCTAGTGCCACTCTGCTCCTTTTGCTATCAGTCCACCACCCTGCTATCTTTCTTCACCCTTTCTTGTAGCTTCAAATGGATTACATTTAAGAGAGACTGTTTGACGTCAGCAGGTTTACTCTCTGGTCTGATTTAGAGAGAGGTGCTTAGCGGCTCCACTGCTTCTTGACAAAACACACAATGTCAGGGTGAGGATTTTGCCTACAAGTTTTTGCATGTTTGGCTGTGGCAGAGGCAGACAAAATGTGATATATGGAAAAAAAAATTATCACAATATATTTATCTGTATTGAGCGATTTTTCTACTTATCAGGACACTATCAATCTTTAACTAATGTTTTTTTTCAAGACTTGAAAACACTATTCCCTTAAGCATTGCGGTTCATTATGAATTTCAAATCAAGAAGTGAAAACTAAATTTTACTTTCTCAAATAACAATACATTGATGTACACGAGCCATTTGCAATACTGTATAAAAGTGCAAATATTTTTTACACTAAGATTACTATGCAATTGTAATTTGTTAAAGCCCAAATTGTATTATGATTATGTACGCTGATTTTGTAAGCTTCTAATAGCTTAATTAAATATTGTATTAACTGTAGGCACACCTGTGGATGGATTTTAAAGTTACATTTCAAAAACATCATGGAAAAATCTAAAGTAATATGTCAAGATATTTAGGAAGAGAACTGTGGACCTCCACAATTTTGTTTCATCCTTGGGTACCATTTCATGTAGCCAGAACTTGCTTTATTAAACTGTTCATTCAATCTATCTATAGACAGATAGGCAATAAACTTTTCAAACAAATATACAGATTTATGTACACCATGGGAATGTTTAGCCATCTTACTGTTAAGGAAGGAGACGGGTTGTTTGCCCATCTTTGCCCCAGAGATGAACAAATTTTGGTGCAAAATTTGCTAATCAATCCCAGAACAAACATGCACGGCCGGTAAAAGAGTGTTATCACCCACAAGGCAAGAAGCCGTACAGTCATGGGTTGAAAAGCCACTCACAAAAGGAAAAACCATCATTCCAAAAGAAAAAAGGACAGATTATAGTTTGCAAACACTCTCAGCTACAGAGACCTTCATTTTTGGAGACATATTCTGTAGTCTGCTGAAACTGAGAATGAAGTGCTGGGCCACAATAAGCTTGCAAAGCTGAGAACACCATACCAACTGTGAAGTATGGGGGCGACAGAATCAAGCAATGTTTGGCTCCAGAGGGACTGTTGCACTTGAGAAAGTAAATGGCATCATATTAAAACAAATTCTCTAAAAACTCACTCACTCATTATTCTGGCATTTAGAAAACAGAAATTATTTTGTTGACCTTAACTGACCTAAAACATGGAACGTTTAGTTACATAACCTCTTCTATTAAATAGCTTAAAGGATTTGAACATGTTGACAGTCTGTAGGAAGACTTTAACATAAAGTAGGGACATTCAAAATCTAAAAAAATACAGCGAGATTGTCGATACAGTTAGCTAACTGTACTAATCGCAAAAAGAGTTTAAAACTGTTAAAAAACAGTCACCATAATGTGTTTTTGCATCTGTTTTACAATAAATGTGCATTTTATCGAGCTATTAGGTGTTACGTCTTTCATTGTCAGATACACACCAGGTGAAAAGTTGTCTCTGCTCATGAATAAGTAGGTAATGACATGTTCACAACAGAAAGCCCAGTTAAACTAGACTGATATAAAGGCATTTTGTCACTGGGTGCTGGTAGCTTTTTCAAATGCTACTGCTCATTATAAAGGCTTATTAGCATCTCTAGAGCATCTTTAATAAATAAGATATAAATATACTCTCTTTTACCATAATGTGTCTAAAGCAAGAAAAACTATTTGTTCTCCTAAAGATTATCCTGTGCAGAAACGTGACCTCAACTAGATGGACAACAAACTTGCACATTGTTGCTGTTCTTGTAATAATACAGTTTTACAGCCACTGCTTTGAGAAAAAAACAACTGGTCCAATAACTATTATCCAGGGTTCCACCCTGATGTCTCAGACTGTCACGGACCTGTCATTTGTAAAGATTGTTGATGGCCAGTCACTCTTTGAGAGGCTAGGAGTTGTCCTGAATTCTCTCCAATTGAACACAATCTGTCTAAAAGTAGGTGCAGGCCAAACTCTTCAGAGGTTCAAATAGGTTTCTAACATTTTCTGATCTCTTCAGGATCAAATCCTTTTCTTGAGATTTTCTGAAGTTATTGAGCAATTGTTTTCCAATATGCTGCAAGAAGAGTTAAGACTTGATCCTGTTTTTGTTTCCAAGTAAAGAAGTCAGACACTAATATATGTAAGATGGAAAAAACCTTTGAACTTAATTAAATTCTTTGAGACATATGCGAATCTTTACATGCCAAACCCTCCAGTTAAGACATTGTTTACTGGGTTTAATATTTATAGCAATAAGATATTAAATCTGTTATTTTGGCTTCATTTTTTTAAATTTTCTCTCATCAGGTATTTTTACCATCCATCCATCCATCCATCCATCCATCCATCTTGCAGCTTAGAGATAGGATTGCAGTAGATGTATAGAAGAAGACATGCAGCACATATGGATTATTTAAGGTGATCAGAGGCAAGGCAGCAGTCTGTTACAGAAGTAATTTAGGTAACAGGGTTGAGTTAACTCCTCATGGTTAATGAATCCTTTACCTTTAGCATTCAAAGTTTAAAGTTAAAAGGTATTTTGTTTAAACCTCTTCAGTGTCACTCTATTGAAGCTCTGCTTCTCCTTGGTGTGCAACATCCTGCAGCTATACTATTTGTCAGTCCATTGACACACACAGACTTGCTAAAAAACGTATTTGTTTTTTCCAGTTGTGCTTTGAACTCAATTTATGTCATTCACATCCCCCCCGTCCTGCATGATTAAAAAAACTGTAACATTGGCACAATTTTTTCTAACTGCTTATCATCTTTGTGTGCTCTTGCCCTTGGCTCATATTTGCATTGGTATTTTCTTAAATTTAGGGATTTATTCTGTTTCTAACTGGAGGGTGGTGTATAATAATGCCTGGCAACCTCTTGTCCTTGCTTCTGTCACAGCCCTGTGATCCAGGGGATTTCGATTTTTTTAATTTTAATTAATTTAACATATTTTCCAGTTAATTAGCCTTAAACCGTCATGCAAATGCTGACCATTTTGACTAATTGTTAATTCAGTAAGATTTCGGTTATCTTATTAATGTTGAGAAAAAGCTATCACAGAGATCAGGATTCTCCGCACAGCTACCAGTAAATAGTGGCTGAATCAGGAACGTTACAGCTGAAAGTCGACATCATCTTTGTCTTTATTGGAGTCAAAGGTGAGCACAGTATAAGAGAAAGTAGCATAGATGTACAAGAATAAGGTCCAGTTGTTTAGACCATCGATGGGTGTAGTTTACCTCATTGTTCTCTAGCCACACCCCTCACCATTTTTTAACTGCAATTTTTGCACTATCTCAAGAACTGAGAACAGCAGTTATTAATCGTAGTAAATTGTTTTGTCCAAACCTTTACCATAAATTGTAGTTTTAATTGTATTGTTGCAAATTGTGTAAGCTACATGAATAAGGATGTCATGATGTTGACATGATGTCATGATGATCAATGCATTTTGCTTAGATAGATAGATAGATAGATAGATAGATAGATAGATAGATAGATAGATAGATAGATAGATAGATAGATAGATAGATAGATAGATAGATAGATAGATAGATAGATAGATAGATTAGAAAAATTTAATTATTAGAAATAAATTACCAAGCATTTGCTCCGAGTTAAGAACCAATCATGTCAGGGTAGGAACAGTATTTTTTTCCTAATAAAGAACAGATTTCCTAGGCACATTTCAGTGCAATTGAATACATCCTATTCTCAAACCAAATACGTGGGCTCTCAGCTTTACGCTGGTATTTTACTGTGGCTTTAACCGCTCTGAACCATTGAGGCTGCAACAGAGTGTAGCGTGCACAGTGAATCTTGTTTGTTTTTTATTGCTGTATCAAGTTCAGAAGTGTAAACTTGAGTGCTGTAGAACCAAAAACCTTCGTTGTTTTTGGCACCTGGAGCAGGATAAAAAGATGCTCTTCTTGATGTACTTTTTCTTGCATTGGTGAAATTGAAAATATTAGTATTGAATATTTGATCCCTGAACTGTGCCTGAAGAATATGGTCCATCAGGATGAGATACTGGTTGTGTTATGTCCTATGAGATTTGAATTCCCCAACATCCTGTTTCCCTATGTCCACTTTTTGCCCTTTTGAATGATATAGTAAATTAAAGGTCAGGAGGAAGATAAATAGTGTCTTGCTTCCTGACTTTAACAACTTTGTTTCTTTGGCAGTCAAATGTTTTGGTTGGAAATAATCATTTTCTCTATATTTACTTTAAATAATAGAAACTGTGTTCCTCATATTTCCTTTAAGAAAATGAGGTTTTGTCAACAAGACAAAATTCCATATATAAATGATTCATAATTTGGTCAAGACATTCTTTATTACAAAAGAGAACTCAAACCCTTACTGATAGAGTTTTGCTGTTTCTCTTTATATTAAAAGTCAGTGGCCTGAGATGGGGTTTGGCCTTTTAATCTGAAATGCAGCCAGAATATCATCTGATCTTGAGCCAAAGAAAAGTGTGCTCCTGTCATGTAGCGTTTCTTTAAACTCTGAGGAGAACACAACCACAGATTCAGGACAGCGTTTTAACACATTTATTTCGTTGGTGAAAGAACAGGGCGAGACAGGGACCCAGGCAATGACAGCAGGAGACAGGTTCTCTTCTGGAAGGGAAGGTGACAGGGTTATGGATATTCTAGGGGAATTTCAAGGTGTCTTCTTTAAAGAAAGATTAGTTCAGGAACTTACAGCCGGAGCGGTAGTGGTTAGGCTTGGGAGGTTAGTCTTTTCCTCTGAGATGGAGGTTGGCAGAATGTGTGTGGTAGACGACAGTTTCCTTTCTTTCCTTAGCTCTCAAGTGACCAGTCCGTTTAAGCGTTCCCACGTAGAAGGGTGGACAGGCAGGTGACTACAGAGGTAAAGTTCTCAGAAACCTCACTTTATCAATGGCCAGAAACTGAGAAGGCAGGGAGACTCACGGAGGGAGATGAGGAACGAACTTAGAAGATCACTCAGTGAACGGATCACAGGAAAAGGAGCCTTAAAACCATCAGGCAAGTTCTGGGGAAAAGACAAGAGAAAAATTCCGATTAGGTTTAGCAAAAACGTATGCATAAGCACTGCACATCACGGTCAGTACCACAAAAATGTAGCAACGGGCTGACGTCTCACTCCTGGTCTCAGCTCCTTAAGTAGGCCAGTGATTAGGCTCAGATCAGTATCACCTGCCAGGAAACGCTCTAGAGCAGAGGGTGGAAACAAAACACACACATACACCGCGCACCATAACAGAGTCCTGACATTACCTCCCCCTCAACGGGCGCCTCCTGGCGACCAACTGGTGGAAGGAGCAGACAACCTCTCAAAATCAGTGATGAGAGACGGATCCAAAATGAAACTGCGAGGCACCCAAAGACGAGCTTCAAGACCGTACCCCTCCCAGTCCACCAAATACTGAACGCCACGACCCCTGCGCCGGGAGTCAACAATGCGGCGAACAGTGAAGGCAGGGTGGCCATCAATGTCCCGGGCGGGTGGAGGGGTTCTGGAAGGAGGGCACAAAGGACTGGACATGACTGGTTTAATCTGGGACACATGGAATATGGGGTGGACACGATAATGGGATGGTAACCGTAAACGGACGATGATAGAATCAACCTTGAAGGGGCCCAAAAATCTGGGAGCCAACTTCTTGGAATAAGCCTTCAAGGGGAAGTTTTGAGATGACAACCAGACCTCTTGCCCCGGGGAATAAGTGGGGGCAAGTCTTCTCTTCTTATCCGCATACTTCTTATTTTTAGCAGCAGTGCGTTGGAGGAAGGTCTTGGTTTGGTCCCAAATTCTTTTACATGTAGACATGTGGCTGCGGACAGATGGAAGAATGGGATCAGGCAAAGAAACAGGGAGGAGAGAAGGCTGAAAACCAATAGAGGCCTCAAAAGGCGAGAAACCAGTAGCAGCAGAGATGTGACTGTTGTGAGCAAATTCTACCCAAGGTAGATGTTTGCTCCAAGAGGTGGGGTTATTATTGCACAAGCAACGAAGGGTGCTTTCGAGCTCTTGGTTAAGCCTCTCGCATTGACCGTTGGTCTGGGGGTGATAGCCAGAAGAGGTTTGGGGCCTAGACCCAAAAGCTGCACAAATTCTCTCCAGACCTGAGAAATAAATTGAGGACCACGATCAGAGAGAATCTCTGTGGGGATACCATGTAATTTGAAAACATGGTTAACCAGGAGTCTAGCAGTTTCGGAGGCAGAGGGGAGCTTGGTGAGATCTATTAAGTGGCAAGCCTTAGAAAACCGGTCAATGACAGTATGACCGTCTTATTCTTGGATGGGGGAAGTCCGGTAACAAAATCCAAGGCTATATGTGACCATGGACAATTCGGAACAGCCAGCGGTTGAAGGAGACCTGCCGGGGGTTGGTGAGGAGGTTTGTTTCTAGCACAGATAGTACAGGCAGCCACAAACTCAGCAGTGTCTTTATTTAAAGAAGGCCACCAGAAATAATGGCGAAGGAAACCGATAGTACGGCTGGTTCCTGGGTGACCTGAAAACTTGGAGGAATAACCCCATTGTAACACTTTGGATCTAACAGACTCAGGAACGAACAGGCGACCAGGTGGACCTCCACCAGAGTCAGGCTCTACCTGTTGAGCTCGGTGAATGAGGTCTTCAAGTTGCCAAGACAATGCACCTATCACACAAGATGGGGGAATGATGGGCTCAGGTTCGGTCTCTTCTTCAGATACAGAAAACTGTCTGGACAAAGCATCAGGTTTTAAATTCTTAGTACCTGGGCGGTAGGTGATAGAGAAGTTGAATCGTGAGAAGAATAATGACCAACGTGACTGATAACATATAACAATGGTTAAATGTTATGTCTAGTGATGGTTCCCTAAAGTAACTAACTCAAGGTTCTCAGTCTGATGAGTGATGGAGTGAAGGGCTTGGCCATCAAGAGAATTAACTCTGATGGGTTGATTTAGTTCAAAAACGGGGAGATTGAATTCATGAACCAACTCTGGACTGATTAGATTCTTTTCCGCTCCTGAATCTATCAAAACCATTAACGGAATCTGAACTTGTGACACAAACAAAGAGACAGGGAGAGTTAATCGAGAGAAATGACTGCTATGAATAGCGCCCGCCAGCACCCCCTGTCTTACTGGCGGGCCCAATCTTTTGGCCGAACAGGGCAATGGGAAAGAAAATGACCGGAACCTCCACAATACAGACAAAGACCTGAACTGCGTCGTCTCTGTCTCTGTCTCTGTCTCCTCTAAAGAGAGATTAGTTCTGCCTATTTGCATGGGTTCGGACTGCTGGTTGTTTACACTAGGAAGCTTGTCGAAAACTGATGACGTCATGTGCTGCGACTGACTAGGGCGTCTGGGAAATGGAGTACTAAACTCCTTCTTTATACGGTTTCTTTCTCTTCTCCGGTTATCAATTCGAATGGATAATTCAATCAATTCTTCTAGAGAGCTTGTTTCGTCTCGACATGCTAGTTTATCCTTTAGGCTTTCATTTAAGGAATTTCAGAAAACGCCTTTTAGGGCTGAGGAATTCCATTTTGATTCAGCGCAAGTGTGCGGAACTCAATAGCCATGTCAGCTACCGACCTAGCACCCTGTCTAAGAGCCAAAAGTTTCTTGGCTGCCTCCTCGTTACTTGTCTTGGGAACGAAGGTTAAATTAAATAAATCCAAAAACTCCTGAAAGGAATAATACTGAATAGAAACTTCATCAATAAGAGCCTCCGCCCATTGTAGTGCCCTGTCCCTGAGTAACCCGACTATATAAGATATTTTACTGGCGTCGTCTGGGAATCAGCATGGGGATCGGTGGAAAACAACTGTGCATTGAAGAAGAAAACCTCTACTCTTACTCAAATCTCCAGAGAAAGACTCAGGAGGTGGTGGGAGAATTTCCCGGCTTACCGCTCATGACTGGACCGGAGTGGGCGGCGCCGGAGGTAGAGGAAGAGCAGAGGGAGTACTGTTTGCGGAAAACTAGGAAAACACTGCTTGTAGCTGTTGAGCCATGAGATTTAATGTTTGTTGAATATCAGTTTGCTGTTGGGACAATGATTAAAGTGTAGCCTGATGCTGCCCTAAAAGAATACCCTGATGGGAAACAGCTGTCTGTAGTTGTGCCTCAGAGTTATCTTGGTCAGCCTGTTCTGTCATAATGTAGCGTTTCTAGAGCAGAGGGTGGAAACAAAACACACACATACACTGTGCACCATAACAGAGTCCTGACAGCTCCAAGGTGTGCTCCGATGCCCCATTATGTGACGCACTGCGACTTGCATTTAAATGATCAACCATTGAATCGAGTCACACAGCCTCGAGGGAAAGACATGCTGTCGTTCACTGGCAGTGACAACCTAATAGTAGTGAATATTGTACGCATGTAATAATGCATGTTGTTTTTTAATATATCACATTTCTTCTTTGCTTTTCAACACCACATCCAGTGATGGCGGTACATGTGCTGTCATATCAGCTTCTTTGCATAATGTGATCATTTGCTTTTGTGTGTGCCTTAATTTGAATGAGGCTTCAGCGTGAGAGAGCTACATTTCTGGTGAATTCTGAGTTCTGTTGGATAACAAAGCAGAGTGATAAAGCAGGTATTATTAGATGCAAAAACAGGAAATGAACCGGACCCTGTGAGTGTGTGTATGTTTGTCAGAGGGCTGCGTGTGAACTTCCGAGCATCAGTTAAAAAAAAAACAAACAAACAAACATAGCATTTGTAATATTTCAGTAAATTAACATTTTGATAATTTCTATTCCTGGCAATTCCCTTGAAGCCTTAGCAGGCTTTCCAAATCCAGGCTTTTTTGTCACCACTGACGTCTATCGGGATTTTATTTAATGACTCTCAGTCTACACAGAAAATCCCTACAATTTTCTTTTTGCTTTGGAATGTAAGCATGTCTTTGTCTTTACCAATCTACAATACACTGACTGACAACACAAAAATTAACTAAAAATTAACAACAAATGATGCCTTGAGGGCATTCCTTGTGAACTCTAGGCAAATGGACTGTAGATGTCTGAGATGAGTTTACATGATCATTATAATACTGAAAAAGGAATAGGTTTGTTATTCACTGTTTAGTAGTCATTGTAAATTATTAACACAGTTGTAAAAAATGTGTATGTAAAATAATGATTTAAACTCTCCCTATTTATAGATCCCGTGCAACTAAAAGAATAAAGGAATTAATTTATTAACTGAATGACTATAAAGCTGCTCATCATCTATTGTCATTTGTTTGTTAAAGCAAAAAACAATTTATTAGCCAAGAGTCTTTTAAAAGGAGCAAATGAGTAATGCCATCTGCTGGACTGATGTTGTGCAGTTTCCTTACAGCTTCCTCATATGTCATTAGGGTGTTTTAAATAAATATACCAGGGCTTTTCTGAGCAATGGAAACAGAAGGCACCCAAATTCCCAAGGATTCTTTTTGCCTGGGTAAAAGAAATCCTGTGGCTTTAAATTTTGGAGCTTTCAGTGGAAAAGGGGCTATTATAGCTAAGACAGGGTTGTGCTTTTGTTTTTGACTGGTCCCATAGCTGCTCTCTGTACTCTTGCTTGGTGTGTTAGGATTTCTGGTATGATGAAACACTGGCCCTGCTACATGTCTGTCTTGGTAGTGTGCAGATAACCACCTATTCTTGTGCTAGCAAACTTGAAGTTATACTTAAAGGTTCCTAAAAATTAAATCAGTATCCATAAATGTATGGTTGGGGTGAGTGTTTTCAATATGAAAAAATTGCTAATTTCAAATATTTACCCTATTCCAAAATATGCACACTTTTGTTGATTTTGTTTTCTGCTGAAAAAAAAAACCTGCTGAAAAACAAACATAAGTGAGGCATCACCTTTAAAGATTAGTCTCGTTCTCCTAGAATCAGGAAGTAGCTTCCCTTCAGGCATAAATCTTGTATTTAATTAAGCAGGCAAGTGTGATATTTAGTACTTGATAAGTTTAGTCTGATTTTACACCTATTTCAGCTATATCAGTTTTTTGAAATATTTTGTCTCTATAAAATTAGAATGAGGAGTTTCCATTTTCCCTTGAGAAAGCCCACGGCGCACAGGAACGGCTGATGTTATTACCATCAGTTTTTCCAAAAGAGCTAAGTATTGAGGAAGCAAATATTGCAGAAGCTTAAATTTTACTTTGTGTGTTTGTGAGTTTAGATTCAAACTTTAAAAGCTGGTAGATATTCAAAGTTATTTTAAAAGCTTAGACATTTTTTCATAGGCTGTCTATTTTGTTATTTTACTCATACTGAATCAAAATCTGATGACATTTGACATTTGAACAGTTAGAAACTTTTACTAGGTGACTGTTAGAAGCTGTTTTTTATACTTCCACTGATAATGACAGAAGCATACCTAATGTTGACATGTATTAATGGCTTCTGGTAGAAATACTTTTTGTTATTTCTCTACATTTACATCTTTATGTTACATAAATTCTCTTACAGGACACAGGGCTGGTAAATAAGAACAGTGAGAGCTGCAGGAAGGCACCTGGAGAGATGGTGACACTTAAAGACTTTCTCTCAGAGTATAGCCTCATGCTGGGTGGTGATAGATAGCATGCTGCTGACTGGGGTCAAAGAATGTACAGTATTTCTCTAATACAATTGGAAAAAAACAGCAAATAGAGAAGGGACTGACTCCTGAAATTGGGTGTGTTTTTCTCGTTGGCATTCCATGAAAAGGAGGATATGGGTTTCTGAGGAGATAACTTGTCGACCTGTGTATTATCCGACCGGTCACATCCTATTGCTTTGTTTCAATTGTTGTTGGCATCAGACTGTAACTTGTATTTTAGGTTTGTGCTATTTGAATCAGAGTTCCAGTCCTCCTGGAATGCCGTGCTTCCAGGAATGTATTCATCCTAGATGAAGCTTATCAAAAAGCAGTGACAACAACCCCCAACTGAGTCACAGGGGGTAATGAGCCTCTTACAGTGTGGGATGAAATTTTTAATTTGTTTGTTGAAAGATGGAGCCCCTACAGCTCACAGCTGCATAAAATCATTTTATAATTAAAATTGTTATATAGTGTTGTGCTGGGTAGCTTTTAAGGTTTACCCTCAGGGATGGATAAAAGTTTATCCTTTTAGTTTTATGTAAGAGTTTAATTTTAATAAATTTAATAAATAAATTTGATGTAATAAAATAAGTTAAGAAGTTAGATAACAAATACAGTGTTGCAATTGGCGTTGCCCTGCAAAGGATTTCTTGAAATGTTAAGGCCACAAACTTGTGTAATGTATTGAGATTTTACATGAAAGACCATTATAAATTGATACAAAATTGAGAAGAGGAAACTGTATTTAGGTGAGGGTGGATGTAAGCAAATTAGGACGTGCATTTATGATTTTATTAGCAGATCCAAATGGGAATTCAAATTATCGACCTTCAACCCAACAAAACACCTTCAGAGGCATGCTGAGCAAACAATTAATTATATTTTGATAAACAAACTCTTTGAAAAATGTATGACCCATGCAAAGTGGACCAAGAAGTTTCCTCTATGACATAGTTGGAAAGTAGTTTGTTGATTCTGTGCTCACATTAACTTTTTTAATGGGTTAAACAGAACTTGACCTCTCTCGTCTCCTGTAGAACTAAATAAGTGTACATTTGTACAGCCGATCACTCTTAAATAAACTGTCGTGAATTATCATATAAATTGTCCAAAAAATATGACATTCAAATAATATTTAATTAACAGTGGTCAGTTGTTTGGCAGCTGGTTCATATAATTAAAACAAATGTAATTAAATAATGATAAATCTCAAATAAGAAAGATTGACTTTAATTATCTTCATAATTATCTGACAATATGTTGAATATTATAAAAAATGCAGCTTTTTACCTGACAGCAGAGTTAAATGTATGATTAATAAAATATCAATGAACTAAAGTTGAAGTGGCATCACTTCAGTCAATATAACACAAATGAATACCCGTGTACCAGTGTGAGTGTAGGTGGAGCATCGAGGTGAGACAAATTGTTTTACAATCACAGCATTGTTCTGTGTCAGTTTGCAAACATAAACTACTACTCCTACTATGTGTTGGTTGCAAATGGTAAAGGTTGCAAAAAATCCCATTGGGGTATATTAAAGTTTTTGGTTCTTATGGGCTATTAATACTTTTGGAGGTGGGTAAATTAACGTAAAAAAATAGTGAATATTGCCAACGATGCCTTCAGAAGAAGAAATATTCAAACACTTACAACCACTCCATTTCTTCAGTGAGACTTTGCTGCATAAACTGAATTTAGTGACGAATTTGGCTAATCAAACATGCAAGCTGAACAGCATTACTTTAAATGTTTCTTTTTTTGCATGTCTGTGCCTGTTTCAGATGGGAAGGTGGAGGTGACAAAGGAAAGCTTGAAGCTGTGTACCATGGGACCAGGAAAGGTGTTTGGAGAGCTGGCTATTCTCTACAACTGCACCAGGACGGCTACTGTCAAGAGTGAGTTTACACAGACACCTTAAAAGATTTCCACACAAGTCTGTGTTGAATGTAGACGCGTTGCCAGGGTGACACGTCTATTCCACACATACTGAAACACGCAGCCTCACTGTAAAAGACTTCAAGTTCGTCACATTAGGAACATTTGTGTAGTATTGTTCCTGACTTATCGACGCTGCTCATCAGCAGTGCGGGTTTGCACAACACTTCATCTAAGTGTGCTGTGAGACCCGCAGTGAGTCGAATGTCAAGCTTTACTGCCTCTGCTCTTTCACGTGTCAAAGCCCCAACTCAAAGTGATGCACAGTGGGTGAATAGGGGTCCATCAGACTGGCAATTTGAATACTCAGCCTGATAGAGTACAGAGAGGACATTGAGAAAGGACAGGACAGATGGTGGATTACACACATTTGAAAGCTTGTAAGATAGCATGTCAAGATGAAAAATGTGTGTTTAGGTGAGGCAGGAAATAGGAAATAGCTCTGCATTTGCGTTTGGGTGGAATAATAAATAGACAAAAGGTGAGATGAGGTGATGCACGGTCTAGTGGGTGAAAGAATATTTGTGCGCATGAATGCAGTTCCAATTAAGACAGATACAGGTAGGTTAGAGTTTAAAAGAGTTGGAACAAAAGAGCATTCTTCATGATTTGGATGACCTGAAAAAATATATCAGTGTATATATATACATATATATCACAAGATTATTCATATTTCCAAGCCATGTATGAGAATCAATAAGTGACCTTGGTATAAATGAGTGCTTGAAGGGCCGAAGTTCCTCAAGCTCACGTTAGGATGACTTAATGTGTGGAGGAGGAGGGTTCAACCATTTCAGGTTTGGAAACTTGCTTAGCCTGTTCTGACCCTTCCCGAGTCCAAAGAACCAGCCAAACCAACCAAACTCCCAGCTCTAGTTACTATGGCAACGGGTGTCCACGGGGAGATGAGCCAACTCTTACGGGATAAAATATTCCTCTTCTCACTGGCGACAGAGCGTCTGGCTTTCTCTTTTGTGTTTTATTTTGTCCGTCTACCAGCCCATCGGTACATACTTCCTGCCGTGCATTAATAAAAACCCCTGCATGGAACAAATTATGTAATTGTCTACATGGGCAGAAGTGTGTTTGGTTTAACAGGGTCACTGGCGCTGTCTCTTAGGATGACTGTCTTTACTTTAATGCATGTCGCTACACATGAATCTACCAAGGAATTCAGCTGCCAGGCTGGGTATTAAAGGTGATAGTCTCTAATGGAAATCATGCAGCTAGTAGTGCTTACAGAGGCTCAGATTCCAATCAAGCCGTTTAATTTGATCTGTGGATGCAGCTCTGTAGGAGGATGTAACCTCACTTCATTTTAATCACATTCAGTAATCTCCTAAGTCCCCTCCATGAGTAATTATATACTTAGAATTTGGATGAACAACCTGTTTGGGGTCAAGGCTTTTAGTTAGGAGTGTAACTTACAAGCTCGTGAGACCATAAACAATATCGGGTTTACATAAACGAGAGGGGAAGAGATTTTAACAAGATTTTGAGAAAGCCATGACTCTACACACAGAGTAAAGGTTTTACAAATCACAAACTGTGCTTTAAATAATCTGTAATCTATATAAAATATTCAAACTTCTCCTTTTTGGTGCTTTGACAAACAGAATAAATACTTAACAAAAGTCAAACTAATTTTCAATCAGTAGAAACATTTTTTGGCTAACGATGGTAAGGGAAATGCTCATCCTGTGTAGATGGAGTGGACTTGAAAAGTTAGTGCAGCATTTTGTTTTTTTCTCATTTTTAAATTCTAAGAGGTATTTGAAATATTTAGTTAACCATTTGTAGGGTGAGTTGGCAAGATGTTCATGTAGCTGCAAACAGTTCTAAGGCTAAATTTTGGGGATTCTACAAAAGCATAAGTTCATCCACATATTGCCAGGATTGGTTAAATTTACACTAATTGTTTTATTTGCATCATAAAATCTTCTTAAGGGGACTGACAAGAAAATTCCCATATCTGCCCTTTCTTCCTTTTGATCATTTCTTGCACCGGTATTTGCTTTGCAAGCATTCTCGCTAAAGAAACAAGTCCTTAAAATAACTTACACAGACATTGAGCAGCACTATACCTTCCAGACTGTGTAGTGCCCCAGAATGCTCCTCTAATCAATATGTTATGTTCAGTTCTCAGATACAGACACTTAAGTGTGAAGCTATGGCCTCATCTGTTTTTTTTTGGCTCAGCCAGTCTTGGCAAATGAGGTAAGACTTTCCTGAGACTCAGAAGACTTCTCTTGCCATGAAAGCCGTATGGTATTATTTCCGCATGACAGCAGTCAGGCAGATACAAGCTGAAGAAGAAAGGAAGAAAAAGGTTGGAGTGAGAGAAAAATAGGGATGATAACAGGACAGCGGTGACAGCAAAATGAGAAAGCAACATCAAAAGGCTAGATACAAAATAGTTTTTTGTTTTTTAGAAACAAGAAGGGGACAGTTGTGTTTTGGGGGAAAATACACACCTAAAGCATCAAAATATCAAAGTATATTGAATAACTGAATTGCACATCAGAACATCATTTGGCAAAGTACCACAAAAAACATGCACAAATGTCAGAAAAAATATATTTTGCAATTATATTCTTGTTGTCAGTGGCAAATTAATGAAAAAGAAACAATTTAAAATAAGAAAAATAATGCATGCCCTCAGGTGTTGTTTACGGTGGCCTCTTGAGCAATGTAAAAATGCTTATATACAGATATTTTCATTCTGACAGCAACTCTCTGTTTTCACATCCGTTTTCACGTCATAGAGAACACTTCCTGAACTGCAAAAGTAGATATTTGTGAACAGCTGACTGCAGCTAGGCATTGACTTGTGTATGATTTGAACTGTGTGTCTCAACAGAATATCAGTGCAGTTTATTGGTCCTCCACACATCCTATTTCTTTTAAAAGAATGCATCATTGTTGTTTTTGGTCTTATACTTATTATCTGTTTTCTTTATGTGCCGCATATCTGGCCCCAGCCTTTGAATGGTACCTGTTTTGTCGCCATTGAGGCACGCATGCAGAGTGGTCACAAAATTCTCAGCTGAACTTGGACATCTGCGGACATCCAGTAGGAAGATACAGATGAATAAATTTATTTATTTATTTATTTTTGTGCAATCGAGCGGACAGTAGGGCTAACTTTGAGATATGAATTAAGTATAATCATATGATTGGTGGCGCACCTTTAGTCTCCACAGGATGATTGTCTGAGATTTTTGTGACCAGAAATATTTCAAAACAGCTAAATTTGTAAGCAAGGGAGAACTGTAAGAACCTTCTTTCAGCCAGCTGATCTGCTGTGTGCAGCAACATGTGGGGGAGGGGCAACACTGTATTAATTTCAGGATTTTAAACCCTTGAAAAGATATGACATACATTTTTTATGGGGATTTGAAACCATCATTTTTAAAATATAATATATATTAGTTGACATCTGAACCAGCCCTTAGTGCTTGCTGCAAATGTTAAGTATTTAATGCTTTTGTGGTAAATATTCAGAATGAGATGCAGATTTTACCAAGAAAAAATTATTTCTAAATTTAAAACTCTTGGTGCATACATGTAAATGAGCATGTAGAAAATTTCATCTTAATGAATTTCTTTACCATCATAGTAAATGCAGGCAGCATATTGCCAGCCTTTTGTCAAAGTTATGAAGCCATTTTATTGCAGCAACAGTGAAGCAAAAAGATCAAATTTTAAGCAGTAATCTTTATGAGGTATATCTTATTTCTCTCTGATATTAAATATAGTATATATGGATGGTTATCATATGAGCCACTGACTGTGACTTGCTGCATTTATATGCACATAAATAGCCTAATAGAGTGGATATCGTAAAACCAAATGACTTCTCAAAGATCATGTTAGTAATACTTCTGTGTGCACTGCTATCAGAATAACAAAGAGAGATGACAGGGTTTTGTACATTGTTGATCACAACCAGAGACTTGTGCTGAATAATATGCATCAGAAGGAATTCATAGCTTAGTATACACAATTCTGACATGAAATGCCTGAATGTACCCTGTACTATGTTACAGGCATAAATTTAACTCCAGACACAAACAAAGGACAGACAAACATACTGATTGATCAGTAACGCTGTACATAAATGGTTGTTGGGAATCTGGCCCTGGCATTTGGGCCATTCATCTCTAAGAAAGTGATTTCAGTGCATGTTACTCCAATTACAATCAGTGAGAGAGATTATATCTGTTAGCCCCATCTCTATGGCAGTGATGGAAAAGTACGTCTTTGTCTTCATCTCTCAGAGGATTAAATCTCGTGCACATGAAGATTTTAGCTTGTAAACGATGACAATGTCATAAATCAGTGTGGTCACTACCAGGCTTCTTTAGCAGCCAGGTGATGTATGGGAAGTATCCGTCTAAAAGAAAACCTTAGTGATCTGCTGGGTATTTCCAGTTAGCAGACACACATTCACACAGGCTCGTGTACATTTTCTGTCTGTCTATGTATGGATGGTGTAGTGTGTGTAGCTTTTTGACCTGCAGCTCACTCCTTACATGAATTATATGATAAAAACTGAAGCTTCTGCTGTCTTTGAACATTGTCCGTCAATACATAAATCAGGGCTCACTGTTGCCTGTCCTACTTTAGGACTCTATTGCTGATTCCCAGTGAGGGGTGTGTGCACTCTAGTGAATACTTCTTTTTTTGCTAGTGGGTTGCTGGAAAGACTGTAAATGGGTTATCTTTGTGCTAACATTTACTAAAACTGTTTCCAGATACTGATGCAGCAGTTTCTAGAACAGAAGAAAAAATCAATTAGAGAAACTATAGCTGTTACTAAAAGTCCTGTTAAATGAAATGAAAGATACCTTCACAAAATCCACTTATAATTGGAAATTAGATTTGATGCATTTAGTGATTATTTAGATGAAACTCTGATTTTTGAGATTGCTCTCACCAGTCGACATCAGTAATGGTGTTAGGGAACGTTCATCTAAAGGGAATAAAAACCACTGATGCCCAGATGCATACAGGTATTACATGCAAAGCTGTGCCAAGCATTATATATTTGTAGTTCATATCCTCAGGATCAACAGTCATTTCAAACTGACATTTTTTCTCATTATGATCACAGGTATCTGACATTTATCCTTTGAGTGTCTCTTGATTAATGGGAATTCTCATTACGATGAAAGATTTTTATTTCACTCTACTGATGACCAACCAAGTTATGAGCAAATCTATTCTTTAAGATTAAGAGCTCCATTTTAGAGATATGCATGTTGGCTCATGGGACACTGTACTGTGCATCAGTGACTCAAGGTCTTCGAGATAGAAGTTACCCGACTCTATTACTTCCAGAAGTAATAAAAGTTTAGGGCCCGGAGGATCATGCTTGTTACACAGTCTTTGATCAGTTACAGTGAGTGCTTTTTACTTTATGAAAGTCAATTTAAAGAGATGTTTGCAATCAAAAAAACACAAAAAAAAGTTATTTACCCTCTAGGAAAATGTAACATAATTCTTCAAAGTAAAAAAAAATGTATATAGTGCCTTCCAAAAGTATGTTGTCCAAAGGTAAATTTTTAAATTACAACCTCAAACCTTAATGTATTTTTGGAGGGGGCATTTTACATGATAGACCAACACAAAATACCATGTCTTTAAAGTAGAAGAAAAAGAATAAATGGTTTTTTAACAAAAAAATAAATAAAAAAGAAAACCGTGACCTGCATGTGTTGACAAGGAGGGCATCAATCTAACAAGGATCCAAAAGTCCCATGATAAGCTGCAAAGATCCACACCTCAGGTTGGAGAATCTGTTAAAATGACAACTGTTGGTTGTCCTTTCAGATGTTGCCTTCATAAGAGTAACAAGGGGTCCCGTTTATTGTCATAAGGCATGTAAGGGACACAGCAAACATGTAGAAAAGGTTTTCTGTTCAGAGGAGACCAAAACTGAACTATATGGCCTACCTGTTAAACAATATGGGCCAAATGTTCAAAGATCTCAAATAGGGGGTGCTAAATTGGTTGTTAAAAAAAAATTGCACATGCGCAATTAGCAAGTTGCGTACGGCTGAGCATGCAGTGGATAACAGGTGCAAAAGAGGTGCAGACTGGCCTATTTAAATGAGGAAATTGCGTGTGCTACTGGCTTGCTGTTACTGCCCGCAGCGAAACAAAAGGAAAAGCAAACAGAAGCTCTGTTGCTTGAAACATGCAGGGGTTGATGCGGTGCATCATTAGAAATGATCCAGTTGCTGATTTTTTTCCTTCTTTTCCATTCTGCTCCTGCGTTTCTGAACTGTTACAGTTACTTAACTTTTGTCTTCGCTATTCACAGCAGCAGGTTTGTCATCTCAGCCTCTGCCCTGACAAGATTATTTCTCCTATCTGTTCATTTGCGCAGGGCGCTTCTGAGTGTGTGCTTTATGTTTCAGGTTTGGACGGACCCACTGAGGCAAAGAGTACATTCTGCTTTGCCTTTAGCAAAAATATTGGATTACAGGCTATTGCACAGGAGCACAGAGCTGTGTCCCAAGTAGCGCACTCCCTCCGTCATCGGTGCGCACATGGGGCACCTGGTCAAGGCTGATAGCACCACAAGATGGCGCACAGCTTGTTAACTGTGTTGCTCAATGTAGCTCACAACAAATCGATATTAACAATAGAAAAGACAAACGTCTGTCAATTAATTTATTAAAAGTTTTTCTCCCTTGATCTTTTAATTCTTTTCGCTTTGTTTGTTGTAGGAGTTGGCAATTTGTATGTTATAGCTTTGCTAGTTTAAAAAAAATAACTTCACATCACTGTCCTGCAAAAAATTTCAATTGAGTTGATAAACCAACCCCTGGCATATGTTTACATTTAAACAATGTAATTAAACTGATCCAGCTCCAATTGCTCTGCAATGACACAATGTTACTGTCAATAATGCAATTTGTTTAGTTTAGTGACAAGGTTAAAACATACACTGTTTTTCTCACCACATGCAGTAGGCCGCCTTAAAATGGTGAAATTTCACTTGCTAAGAAGTGATTTTAGCATCCAGTTTGCAAATGAAGGATTTAATCTGCCTTATAATGTCTTTATTTCTTTTCTGTTAATTATATTATCAAGATGGCAGCACATTGGGTCCGTTAAATGATGTGCAATTACAGTTAACAGGCTGTGTGCACTTGATTAGTTATGTGTGCACTTCGAGATGATCAGGTTTGTACGCGTTCAGCAGCAGATCTCACTGACAGCGATGGTGCGCTGGAATGATCCAGATGCCAGAAAAAAGTGTTGCAAGGAGTTTTATCAGATGTTTTGATATTCTAGTTTGATTAGTCTTTGAGTTCCCATTTCTGGTGTTTTATTTCCTAGGCTCTGTTCTGTTGAATGTGTTGTTTTTATTGTACTTTTCAGATCTGTTGTTCTCCCTGTGTTCTGGTTCCCTGGGTGTGTTTTACAGTTTGTTTATTTGTCAAGCTCCTCCATGTCCTCATTTTGTCTCTATCTGTTTCACCTGCTCCCTCTGCCTCCCTGTCTCCATGTCTCACATCTGTTCTTAGTTCCTTGATTACCTGCCTTTGTTCTCACTCAGTATTTTAGTTGGTTTTGTGTCATTGCCTTTTGCTCGTTCCTCCAATCACATTTCCTGATTTAGTTCAGTGTTTTGCTACGTTTGCTACGTTCCAACTTAAATAAAGCTGAAGACTGTTTTCGAAAATGTTGCTGCCAAGCTCTTGTCTACGCTTCGGTCCACCCACAAACCCCACCGTGACAGGTTCATCTTCTAGCAGAACAACAAGAATGGTTGGATTAAAGCATATCAATAGGTTAAAGTGGCCTAGCCAAGACCACAACCAAAACCAATTAAGAATTTGTGTAAGACCTGAAAACTGATGTTCGTAGTCAGGATTCAGTTTGAGCTATTCTGGAAAGAAAAATGGATAAAAATTCAGTCTCAAGTTCAAAGCTTGTTGAGATATACCCCAAAGGACTTGCACATGTATCCGCAGCAAAAGGGGGTTCTACAAAGCTTTGACTTTGGGGGGCTGGAATACCAAATATTCATTTCCTCCCACTTGATAATAATGCATTACTTTGTGTTGGATTTATCACATACACAAAATAACATACACTGACGTTTGCAGTTATAATGTCACAACATGTGAAAAAGGTCAAGGGATACTGTATTTGCCATTTAGATACACACTACACTAAAGGTGAACATTGCATCTGTAGTGCCAGTTTGTGTGAACTATACTGGTGTAGTGAGTAATGCAGAGTGTTTTAACGGAAGAAAAATGGAAGAAAAAGGTGGGCTATTTTGTACAATTTTGGTAAAATGAAAGGATCAGAATGTGCTTCAAGGCCTGCAGTGAGTGCAATAACACGTTTTTTACAGTGCACAGATTACTGTCACATTCTGTGATCCATCTTGACAATTTTACCAAATACACAATCTTGTAAATCTTTTTTTTAATCCATCCACACTGATGTTTTGTATTTCACATGAATCTGGAAACTGATCAATGCTTTTAGCAGCTTCAATCTAGAGTCAATAACAGTTACACTGACAAATCCCTTGTAAAGTTTAATTACCTTAGTTTTATTTTTGAATTAGTTTTGTACATTTTTAAGTTGCCTGTATTTAATAGAGATGCATAATACAGCTTGAATAAAAACAACATGATCATATCACATCATCACAGACGGACTATGAAGCAGCAGTAACAGCATTGTTCCGGAGAAGTCTTTGACTGCTTAGCTGTTTTACAACACTTCCTCCCGCTGTAAGTGTGCCAACAGTTGTCTTTGTAATCGGCCTAAAGTGCAGAAAATGTGCCTGTGTTAATGTGTTAGTGTGTGTGCAGTACACTGTGTGTACAAGTGTTTAAAAAAAAATCACCCTGTCCGCAGAGTACGTATCTTGTATGTAAAAAAGAGCGACTTCTAGGAGAACCTGGCTCAAAGTTAAGCATGACGGCTAGTGTTGAAGGCTGAGAACAGCAGCTTTTGTTGTCTTTAAATAATATCACACAGGGCTTGTCAGACTGTCAGTAAGACTGGCTTTCTCTCTTTCCCTTGGCTCTACTGGCGATAATACTCCACCGTTCTCTGGGGGAAACATTATCTACCTGTTGTAGCCATGACATGTCTGCTTCACATATGAGCAGTAATAAACAGGTGCTACAAAATGTTACATTTTTAAAATTTTTCACCAGTAATTTGGCCATAAGCAGTGGGCTTTCTTCTGTCTACCAGATTCCACCTCTTCATTGTGCGTGAGCCACAGAACACCAATTAGCATGTGCAGACAGTAAATATCAACGTTTTGTATAATGTTTTCATTGTAATTAAATTTGTGTGATTGCTGAAACAAGCCATTAGCGAAATCCATTACTTTTTCTCTCTGACTAAAAAAAAACACTTTCAGTCTGCTCTTCAAATTCATTTTCTTAATAGTTGTGTTGAAAGTAAAAAGTGACTGAGCTGCACAGAAAGTCATTATTTGCAAGAAAATATGTTGCATGTAATTGCTTTTTTGGTTTATTTATTTAGATTATTAGAGACTGCTTTTAACTATGCTTGGCCCATTTTGCATTTTGCAAGCAATTTGTCTTGCTGCAGAAAAAGGATACTCTTTGGTTTGAGGAAACATTTTTCTCTCATCTTTCTCTTGAGAATATTCTGGATATCTTCTGTGGGGTTTAGGTCAGATCAGCTTGATAGCCAAACAAACACAGTGATACCACTATCATTAAACCAGGTTGGATACATCTGTGTATGGAGGCTCTAAAAGGACTGACTCCAAACTCTTGAATGATCTTTGCCTCACAATCCTCGCAAAGCCGTGGTTATTCCTGTTGCGTGTCCACCCTTTTCTAACGCACTTCTTTCTTCCACTTTACTTTCCATTAAGCTTAACTAAAGCACTCTATGAACAGCAAGCTTCTTTAGCAATGGCCTTTACCTTCTTGTAGGGGATAGCAGTGGTTGTCTGCTGGAGAAACTGACAAGGCAGCACCATGATTTTGTGGTTATAACATTTTGTGGTTAACATAATAAAATCCTTTATTTGGTCTTATGTAATATTAAAACACATGGTAAATGGACTAAACTTATATAGCGCCTTTACAGTCATACAGACCGCTCAAAGCGCTTTACACTAGAGCCACATTCACCCAATCGCACTCACTAACACATTCAAACACCAATACGCAGATCGGTAGACAACTTGAAGTTAAGTGCCTTGGCCAGGGGAACATTGACATATGGCAGGAGGAAGCTGGAATCAAACCCACCCTTCTGATTGCAAGACGACTACTCTTCCTACTGAGCCACAGTCGCCTATGTTTTGGGTTTTTACTTGCTGTATACAACAATCATTAAAATATATGTTACTAAAATATAAGTTTTTCACAATATTCAAATTTTTAAGAAGCACCTATAAGAATGCAATTATTTCTAATTGGACCTCAATCTCGTCTTAATTTTGTTTCAACTAAGACTTAAAGTGACAGAAAAATGCTTACATGTTGGTGAGATAAATCTATAAAAAAGTCTAAATATGCATTAAATGTAACATGTTGGGAGATATAGGTATACCCTGCACCTTAAAAACATGTTACTCGTACTCGTACTCGTACTCGTAATCGTCGTCTTCCGCTTATCCGGGACCGGGTCGCGGGGGCAGCAGACTCAGCAGAGACACCCAGACGTCCCTCTCCCCAGACACCTCCTCCAGCTCCTCCGGGGGGAGCCCAAGGCGTTCCCAGGCCAGCCGAGAGACATAGTCCCTCCAGCATGTCCTGGGCCGTCCCCTGGGCCTCCTCCCGGTGGGACGTGCCTGGAACACCTCCCGAGGAAGGCGTCCAGGAGGCATCTGGAATAGATGCCCGAGCCACCTCAACTGGCTCCTCTCGATGTGGAGGAGCAGCGGCTCTACTCCGAGCCCCTCCCGAATGGCCGAGCTCCTCACCCTATTTCTAAGGGAGTGCCCGGCCACCCTACGGAGGAAGCTCATTTCAGCCGCTTGTATCCGGGATCTCGTTCATTCGGTCATGACCCAAAGTTCATGGCCATAGGTGAGGGTAGGAACGTAGACCGACCGGTAAATCGAGAGCTTCGCTTTTCGGCTCACCTCTCTCTTCACCTCCGGCACAGCGCCCCCATTACTGCTGCAGCCGCACCGATCCGTCTGTCGATCTCCCACTCCATTCTTCCCTCACTCGTGAACAAGACCCCGAGATACTTGAATTCCTCCACTTGAGGCAGGAACTCCCCTCCAACCTGAAGAGGACAAGCCACCCTTTTCCGGTTGAGTACCATGGCCTCTGACTTGGAGGAGCTGATCCTCATCCCAGCCGCTTCACACTCGGCTGCGAACCGCCCCAGCGCATGCTGTAGGTCTTGGCTAGAGGGGGCCAGCAGGACCACGTCATCTGCAAAAAGAAGAGACGAAATCCACTGGTCCACAAACCAGACCCCCTCCGGCCCTTGGCTGCGTCTAGATATCCTGTCCATAAAAGTTATGAACAGGACAAAGGGCAGCCCTGCCGGAGTCCAACATGCACCGGGAACAGGTCCGACTTAGTGCCGGCAATGCGGACCAATCTCCTGCTCTGCTCGTACAGGGACCGGATGGCCCCTAATAAAGGGCCCCTGATTCCATACTCCTGGAGCACCCCCCACAAGGCGTCACGAGGGACACAGTCGAATGCCTTCTCCAGGTCCACAAAACACATGTGAACCGGTTACGCAAGCTCCCATGAGCCCTCGAGTACCCTGTAGAGGGTATAGAGCTGGTCCAGTGTTCCACGGCCGGGACGAAAACCACACTGCTCCTCCTGAAGCCGAGGTTCGACTATCGGCCGGACTCTCCTCTCCAATACCCTGGCGTAGGCCTTACCAGGGAGGCTGAGGAGTGTGATCCCCCTGTAGTTGGAACACACCCTCCGGTCCCCCTTCTTATGAAGGGGGACCACCACCCCGGTCTGCCAGTCCAGAGGCACTGTCCCCGACCGCCATGCAATGTTGAAGAGGCGTGTCAACCATGACACCCCCACAACATCCAGAGATTTGAGGTACTCAGGGCGGATCTCATCCACCCCCGAAGCCTTGCCACCGCAGAGCTTTTTAACCACCTCGGTGACTTCAACCTGGGTGATGAAAGAGTCCAACCCCGAGTCCCCAGCCTCTGTTTCCACCAGGGAATGCGTGATGGCAGGATTGAGGAGATCCTCGAAGTACTCCTTCCACCGCCCGATAATGTCCCCAGTCGAGGTCACCAGCCTCCCACCCCCACTATAACAGTGTTGGCGAAACACTGCTTCCCCCTCCTGAGGCGCCGGACGGTTTGCCAGAATCGTTTCGAGGCCGCCGGTAGTCCTTCTCCATGGCCTCACCGAACTCCTCCCAGGCCCGGGTTTTTGCCTCTGCCACAGCCTGGGCCGCAGCACGCTTGGCCTCATGGTACCCGTCAGCCACCTCAGGAGTCCCACAAGCCAACCACAGCCGATAGGACTGCTTCTTCAGCTTGACAGCATCCCTTGCTGCCGGTGTCCACCACCGGGTTCTGGGATTGCCGCCGCGACAGGCACCGCAGACCTTACGGCCGCAGCTACGGGCAGCAGCATCAACAATAGATGCGGAGAACATGGTCCACTCAGACTCTATGTCTCCAACATCCCCCGGAATCTGGTCAAAGCTCTCCCGGAGGTGGGAGTTCAATACATCCCTGGCCGAGGGCTCCGCCAGGCGTTCCCAGCGGACCCTCACTATGCGCTGGGGCCTGCCAAGTCTGTCCGGCTTTCTCCTCCTCCAGCGGATCCAACTCACCACCAGGTGGTGATCAGTGGACAGCTCAGCCCCTCTCTTCACCCGAGTGTCCAAAACATGCGGCCAAAGGTCTGATTATACGACAACAAAGTCGATCATTGACCTCCTGCCTAGGGTGTCCTGGTGCCAAGTGCACTGATGGACACCCTTATGCTTGAACATGGTGTTCTTATGGACAATCCGTGACTAGCACAGAAGTCCAATAACAAAACACCACTCGGATTCAGATCGGGGAGGCCATTCCTCCCGATCACGCCTCTCCAGGTGTCACTGTCGTTTCCCACGAAGTCCCCCAGCAGAATAATGGAGTCCCCGGGAGGGGCACTATCCAGCACCCCTGACAGGGACACCAAGAAGGCTGGGTACTCTGCACTACCGCTCGGCCCGTAGGCCGAAACAACAGTCAGAGACCTATCCCCGACCCGAAGGCGCAGGGATGCGACCCTCTCATCCACCGGGGTAAACCCCAACACGAGACGGCTGAGCTGGGGGGCAACAAGCAAACCCACCCCAGCCCGCCGCCTCTCCCCGTGGGCCACTCCAGAGTAGAAGAGAGTCCAGCCCCTCTCAAGGAGATGGGTTCCAGAGCCCACGCTGTGCGTGGAGGCGAGCCCCACTATTTCTAGTCGATATCTCTCGACCTCCCGCACAAGCTCAGGCTCCTTCCCCCCCAGTGAGGTAACATTCCACGTCCCTAGAGCCAGCCTAAGCATCCGGGGATCGGGCCGCTGAGGTCTCCACCTTCGTCCGCCACCCAATCCTCTTTGCACCGGTCCCTCATGGTTCCCCCTGCAGGTGGTGGGCCCACTGGGGGATGGCCTCGCGTCTCTCGTTCGGGCTTGGCCCGGCCAGGTCCCACGAGGAGCAACCCGGCCACCAGGCGCTCTCTGACGAGTCCCGACCCCAGGCCTGGCTCCAGGGTGGGACCCCGGCTCCGCCGTACCGGCCGACGTCATGTGCCTCGATATATTTGTCCTCATGAAGGATTCTTAAACCGCTCTTTGTCTGACCCATCACCTAGAGCCTGTTTGCCATGGGAGACCCTACCAGGGGCATTTAAGCCCCAGACAACATAGTCTCTAGGATCATTTGAACACTCAAACCCCTCCACCACGTTAAGGTGGCGGTTCAAGGAGGGGATGACAGGGAGATGTTAACGATTGTTAACGATTTTTACTCAAAGAAGATTTGACCTATAAGGCATCCTTCATGACTAAGTAGTAAAAAGTTGATGATGATTAGAGGGGCAAGTTTAATAAAAGTTTAAAGATTTTAACCCATTGTAAAACATTTTATTTTCCAATTTTAGGGAGATGGCCCTAATTGGACACTCAGCCATATTTTAGTGACATAAAAGGCTGATGAGAAAGACCCACAGACACATTAAAAGATAATGATGCAACTGCAAAATTGAGTAAAATTGAAATTGGCTGCACAATTTAGCCTGGCACTCTAACAAGCAATTAGAGAGGCAGAGAAGGAATAGAGATAAAATTACTGTAGTTGTAACTGAACTGTAAGGAGAGCTACATGAATCATAAAATAATTGCTTAAAGGACAAATTGGAACATTTTTGTCTCGAGATGAGATTAAAAAAATATGTGAAAGTTAAAGCTTAGTCATTTTCTTTCTTCATATTATACATGCAGAGGTTTAGGATAATAATTGTCATGGGAGAAAGGATTTCAACAGATAACCATAAAAACCAGAACAGAGAGGAGAAGACTGAAAGAATAGATTTGGCAGATAGAAATCCAGTGGGATGAAGTAGGAAAGAAATCCTCTCTGTTTCCATGGCTGCCATGGTAGCACTGTTTCCAGTGTGCAAAAAAACAAAACAAAAAGAAAAGTGGTGTGGTGACATGGTGAGGGTAGCAACGTATCCCTCCCCCCGCTGTTTTAAGTCACTTTAGAGTTAACATTTTGCTTTTTTTCTGTCACCTACTTCCACAACTTAACGTTGCCACTTCTCTAGATTTTGTTGAATTTTTTTTGTGTTTGTAAGTACTTCGACTGAGGGGCCCCTGCTGCTGTTTCTGTCTCTGTTCCAAGTTGGAGCGCAGGTGTGAGCCAGAAGCTAGATGCTCTTCTGAGGATACAGACAACTTGAAAGGTTAAAACACCCAGAGAGGCAGCATCAGATGGCAACGGTATAGAAAACAAGCCTGCAGGTGCAGCTGCTTTTCTTAGACATTTTTACGCTTTCTCATGAGACAATGAGGAAAGGCTAATGAGATAATATGCACTGGAATTTTTCCATTAGGGGACATTGAGCAGCTGAAGACGGCTCTATAAATCCTATTGGTTTAATTGTCTCTCTGAGGGCAAGTGCAATACTTTTTTTTATTTGAAAACCCACAATAGCTTTTGAGGATCAAGCAAAATGTAAAAAGGTCATTTAAACATACCAAAAAGTAGAAAATGATCTTGATTGCACAAAGAAAGACAGAAACTAATGAGCAATAATTTAAAGTTGAGCAACAATTGGTACTGGATGAGGACCCATGCACTGAGGATGGTAGGGAAAAAAAAGTCTAAATTTCGATTATTTTTGTTTTAGTACTAGACCAAATCTTTTACTGTCCATGTATTACATAAATGGGAAAATACATTTTAGTGTCAGAAATGTGAAAATAATCTTGAAGGTATAAAACGTTTATTTTAAAATCACAACCGGCCCTTGCTTTGTTTATTTTTTTAATAAAAAACATGTCACCTAACAGAAAATGATTTTTTTTTATGATTCATGATCTCTAAAACAGGAAGTACCCCTATATATGGATGAAAATGTGATGTCTGTAATACCACTGTCTTGAAGCCTGTGGAATGTTTTCTTTATAAAAATTACTTTTTTATTGGAATATGGATGGATAAATAGCGACAGAAAAAGGAGGTAGTTGGCGCTTCAAAAATCATCAACACTAAAAACACGGGTGACCTTTTTGGAAGTAAAAAGGTGAAGAGGCCCAGGTCTCTGAGCCTGCAAAAGACAGTGTTGGTGTTTCAAATGACAGTTTTTGTTAGAGAGCTTTAAAATCCCTTTTTTAGGGTGCCAGTTTGTTAAGTGTCCAAGCTACTATTCTCTTCTGACTTCTTCATTCTCACTGGTTAACTCACCATATAAATATGAACGTTATTCATTTAAATTGAATCTGCAGACTTTGTCACCACTATTTTTGTCTTTGCGATTCAAAACTTAAGGCCTTTGTCCTTTTGGCAACTTACAATTGCCTTGTATTTGTTTTTGTTTTCACTTTTTTTTTCATATTTCTCAATTTTGGACATCAAACTGAATATAACCATAGTGAGCTGCAGGCCCAAACACGACTGAAAAGGAAAATTTGCAAAAAATGATTATGTCAGAGGGTGACAGAGGGTGCTGTAACACTAGAAAGGGTCTTAAATGAACAGGCATACCAATTAACAATATGTTTTCAAACTGGTACAGTTAGTAATGCTGTGCTGATCAAAAGGAAAATATGGTGTCTATTCAAGAGGACTGATTGCTGTTTATTGTAACAGTTTGATAAAAGATGAGAGCAGCAGAACATGCTGTGAGGCCCGCAGTGAGTGCGATAACACTGTGAGAAAAGGACAGCACAGTACTGTGTTCTGATAAAGTTGTTTTATTGTGATCTTTTTCAAACTAAATCTTAGTGTCTGCTTCTAAATGTGGTACACAGGCTTGACAAGTGATGAAAATTGAAACAGATGTGATCATATTGGACAAGAACCCTAAGGTAACTTGCTAAATACATATATATATACACTGCTCAAAAAAATAAAGGGAACACTCAAATAACACATCCTAGATCTAAATGAATGAAATATTCTCATTGAATACTTTGTTCTGTACAAAGTTGAATGTGCTGCCAACAAAATCACACAAAAATCGTCAATGGAAATCAAATTTATTAACCAATGGAGGCCTGGATTTGGATACACACACAAAATTAAAGTGGAAAAACACACTACAGGCTGATCCAATTTTGATGTAATGTCCTTAAAACATGTCAAAATGAGGCTCAGTATTGTGTGTGGCCTCCACGTGCCTGTATGACCTCCATACAACGCCTGGGCATGCTCCTGATGAGACGGCGGATGGTCTCCTGAGGGATCTCCTCCCAGACCTGACAAAATTTCACAACCCCCGGGAAGTCTGGGTGCAACATAACGTTGGTGGATGGAGCGAGACATGACGTCCCAGATGTGCTCAATCGGATTCAGGTCTGGGGAATGGGGGGCCAGTCCATAGCTTCAATGTTTTCATCTTGCGGAAACTGCTGACACACTCCAGCCACATGAGGTCTAGCGTTGCCCCTGCATTAGGAGGAACCCCCGGGCCAACCGACCAGCATATGGTCTCACAAGGGGTCTGAGGCTCTTTCTCGGTACCTAATGGCAGTCGGGCTACCTTGGGGGCACGGGGGCTGTGCAGCCCTCCAAGAAATGCCACCCACACCATTACTGACCCACTGCCAAACCGTCATGCTGAAGGATGTTGCAGGCAGCAGATCGCTCTCCACGGTGTCTCCAGACTCTGTCACGTCTGTCACATGTGCTCAGTGTGAACCTGCTTTCATCGCTGAAGAGCACAGGGCGCCAGTGGCAAATTTGCCAATCCTGGTGTTCTCTGGCAAATGCCAAGCATCCTGCACGGTGTTGGGCTGTGAGCACAACCCCCATTTGTGGACGTCGGGCCCTCATACCATCCCCATGGAGTTGGTTTCTAACCGTTTGTGCAGACACATGCACATTTGTGGCCTGCTGGAGGTCATTTTGCAGGGCTCTGGGAGTGCTCCTCCTGTTCCTCCTTGCACAAAGGAGGAGGTAGTGGTCCTGCTGCTGGGTTGTTGTCCTCCTACGGCCTCCTCCACGTCTCTTGGCGTACTGGCCTGTCTCCTGGTAGCGACTCGAGGCTCTGGACACTACACTGACAGACACAGCAAACCTTCTTGCCACAGCTCGCATTGATGTGCCATCCTGGGTGAGCTGCACTACCTGAGCCACTTGTGTGGGTTGTAGAGTCCGTCTCACGCTACCACGAGTGTGAAAGCACCACCAACATTCAAAAGTGACCAAAACATCAGCCAGAGAGCATAGGTACTGAGAAGTGGTCTGTGGTCCCCACCTGCAGAACCACTTCTTTATTGAGTGTGTCTTGCTAATCGCCAAAGATTTCCCCCTGTTGTCTATTCCATTTGCATAACAGCATGTGAAATTGATTGTCAATCAGTGTTGCTTCCTAAGTGGACAGTTTGATTTCACAGAAGTTTGATTTACTTGGAGTTTTTTTGTGTTTTTAAGTGTTTCCCTTTATTTTTTTTGAACAGTCAAAAAAGGTTAAACAACTGAAAATTTCTTATATTTTTAGGTTTTTTCAAATAGCCACATTTTGCTTTATTACTGCTCCACACACTCTTGGCATTCTGTTGATGAGCTTTAAGAGGTAGTCACCTGAAATGGTTTTCCTTCACAGGTTTGGCCCTGTCAGGGTTTAATAAGTGGGATTTCAAGCCTTTTTAAAAAGGGGGGTTGGGATCATCAGTTGTGTTGTGGGGAGGGGTGGATACAGTACACGGCTGATAGTCCCCCTACTGAATAGACTGTTAGAACTTGTATTATGGCAAGAAAAAAGCAGCTAAGTAAAGAAAAATGAGTGGCCATCATTACTTAAGAAATGAAAGGGTCAGTCAGTCCGAACAATTGGAAAAAATTGAAAGTGTCCCCCAAGTGCAGTCCAAAAACCACAAGCGCTACAAAAAACTGGCTCACATGAGGGCCGCCCAGGAAAGGAAGACCAAGAGTCACCTCTGCTGCGGACGATAAGTTCATCCGAGTCACCAGCCTCAGAATTTCAGGGTTAACAGCAGCTCCCCATAGAGAACCGGTCAATGCACAAGAGTTCTAGCAGCAGACACATCTCTTGAACAACTGTTAAGAGGAGACTGTGTAAATCAGGCTTTCATGGTAAATAGCTGCTAGGAAACCACTGCTGATAAAAAGGCAACAAGCAAAAGAGACTTGTTTGGGCTAAAAGAACACAAGGAATGGACATTTAACCGTGGGAAACGGTGCTTTGGGGGGTCTGATGAGTCCAAGTTTTGAGATCTTTGGTTCCAACCACCGTGTCTTTTGTGCGGTGCAGAAGAGGTGAACGGATGGACTCTACATGCCTGGTTCCCACCGTGAAGCATGGAGGAGGAGGTGTGATGGTGTGGGGGTGCTTTGCTGGTGACACTGTTGGGGATTTATTCAAAATTGAAGGCATACTGAACCAGCATGGCTACCACAGCATCTTGCAGCGGCATGCTATTCCATCCGGTTTGCGTTTAGTTGGACCATAATTTATTTTTCAACAGGATAATGACTCCAAACACACCTCCAGGCTGTGTAAGGGCTATTTGACCAAGGAGAGTGATGGGGTGACCTGGCCTCCACAGTCACCGGACCTGAACCCAATCGAGATTGTTTGGGGTGAGATGGACCGCAGAGTGAAGGCAAAAAGGCCAACAAGTGCTAAGCATTTCTGGGAACTCCTTCAAGACTGTTGGAAAACCATTTCAGGTGACCACCTCTTGAAGCTCATCAACAGAATGCCAAGAGTATGCGGAGTAGAGACCTGCAGTTTTCAATCCCGGTCCCGCCCGATCCCGAGGCTTTTCTGACCGCTCCCGCCCGATCCCGAGGCTTTTCTGACCGCTCCCGCCCGATCCCAAGGCTTTTCTGACCACTCCCGCCCGATCCCGAGAACCCCCAACCCCCTACCTTTTCTTCAGCGCTCCGAGGCCGTGCAAAACTAGATTGACATGCCCTGAAAGGCCGCAGTATGTCACGTGACGCGCGCGAGAGGAAAAGTAGCTGAATAAGTAAATCAGGTTATGGTGTTTATAGGGCCGTTTATAAAACGTTTTTTTACAATGGTGATAGTTAATCATTCGTTTAATTAAAAACTTATTTTTGA